>VXAU01000975.1:374457-408480 GCA_013399695.1 Formicarius rufipectus | reverse complement strand
GGGAGACCCGCGACCCGCCACCGCCGCCACCACACCACGAGTGGACCTACGAGGAGCAGTTCAAGCAGGTAGGAGGCATCGTTGTCGTGCTCCAGGCAGGCATCCCCGTTGTTCCTCCACGGCCCCCAAAGATGGGGTTCAGCCCTCCCTGAATGGACAGCTCTTTCGCTTCCCACTGGCTCCCAACCCAGTCTGCATCCCACCCTAAATGCGCAACCCCACACCCCATCTCAGTCCTTCCCCAAGCAGATATCGCTAGTACCCCCATTAACCCCATGCATTATTGCAATGCCGCCCTAAATGAGAACCCCACGAGTACCTATAAACTGTCCCCAGATCTTATCCCAGGAAAGTACAGGCAGTGCAACCCAGCATCCCAGTCCTTGCTCTTCATCCTTCCCTAAATGGGTACCCCCAAATGCTCTTTACTGCCCCTGTCCCATCCTAACAGGCATCCTCATGTGCTCCCCATATCCCTGCCACCAAACCCCACTTAACCACTGCCTGTTCACAGGCCCTGTATCACCATGAGGTGCCCAATGTCCAGGCATCTCCCTGTGCCCACCCTCATCTCTGCCGGCTCAATCCGTGGTGCTTTCTTTAATGGGTAAAACAGACTGGCCCCTATCCACAGAGGTTTTGCAGAGGTGAAAAGGGGCAAGGGCTCTGGTGTGTGGTTACCCCATGGAGCCGACCTCCCTCATGTTTCTGCAAGGGCTGGGGCATATTATGGCTGGTCAATGTGGCCCACTGATTTACTACATTGGGAGGCTGCAGAGCAATGACCTTTTTGCCATGCTCCTAGCAGGCACAGGGGAGAGAGACCCTTGCACCACCAAGATCTGGCTCAAGGATTCATATATAGGATGGAAGAAAGGTCTCCCTGTATATAATGTGCTGTGTTGTGTAAGCCTCAGTGCCACTCCACAAAAGGGTGTGGGCATGGAGTGCACAGCACCAGGCCAGGTTTGCTCTCCCCATGCACTCAACTTCATTGTGGGGGAGAGAGGGGCATGGTGGGTGACAGGGAAGATGGGGCGAGAGGGGCATGGTGGGTGACAGGGAAGATGGGGCGAGAGGGGCATGGTGGGTGACAGGGAAGATATGGCAAGGGGGCAGGACAGACAGAGATGTATGTCCCTGTGCAGCTGGTGTGTGACATTTTAGGATGGCACTGGTCAGGTACAGAAGGAAGTTACTGCCTCATCCAGTTCTGACAGGAGAGGATGGAAAGAGCAGCAGGGACTCAACTTTTGGCTGTTGTGGAGCCATGCCAGCACCTTTTCTATTTCAAGACTGCTCAACGCATTGTTATTTGGAGGGGCCAGGGCTCACCCACCGGGCACCTGCCTGCCTTCGAGGCAGCAGGCACAGGTGCAGACAGGGCGCAGGCAGCACCTGCCCCACAGCCGTGCCCCAGGATGCTGCCAGTGGGGGACACTCCTTGAAGCCGCGCAGTGAGGGCCGGGGTGGGTGATCTGCACAGGCCAAACAGCTCGTCCGGGAAGTGTTACATTACACCCTGCTGCACAGAAAAAGGCTGACTGTCCGGTTCCCGGGGTCAGCCGCGAGGTGGGAAGCGGCTCCTCCCTCCCGGCGGAGGCTAGAGAAAGCATCCCCGGCATTTCTTGTCCTTCAGCCTCACGCCCTGCCCCTGGCTGGGGCTGCCTGTGCTCCTTTTGCAGGACAGGAGCGTTGTGAATACTGGGAGACAGATGGCAGGAGAGGTTGGGGCGCGAGATAAATCCTGCCACCACTTCCCTGGGTGAGAGCTGGCTCCTTCCTTTCTTGTTCTCCTTATTTTTCCCTACTGTGATTGGAAAGGTGATGGACCCCTGCTCTGGAGACCCACCTCTGGGTTTCTCACCTGGTGGCATGTCCAGGCCAGCCCAGGGAACAGTGAGATGTTCCCTTGTAGTTTGGAGCAGGCTGTGGTGCCAGCTTGCTTCGTGGCCTGCAGGGTGACTGTCACTCCTGTCCCTCCCCTGTGATCATGCAGGAGAGGGCATACCCCTGCCTGGGAGGGACATGTCCCTGCAGGGCTGTGGCTCACCAAGCCTGGGAAACTGGTTCTCCATTCTCCACAGGAACTAAGTGGGGAGGGTGGCTGTGCTTCAGATTTTGGAGGCTGGGCTGGGATGCTGGTGGAGGAAAAGTGGGGGGAAGCATTTACCTGCTGGAAAGCTGCTGGGGCACTGGCAATGTGAGCATGGGGGTCCTGGAGCTGGGGAGAAACTATAGTGACCAGGGCTATGTTTCCCACTAGGACTCCCTGCGTGAAACTGCTCCAAGCCATCATGGCATTGCCCAGGATGGGTATCGGGGTTTGTCCTTGCTGTCATTCTCCTGAGTGGGGAACACAGCAAAGAGAACAGGGACCACTAAATCCAGGCTGTTAGGCAGAAAGTGGGCGGGCAGACCCTTTACCATCTCTCTGCAATGGGGAGGGCACCCTGGTGGGGATGGAGTAGGAGATTGGTGCAGGACCAGCCACGGAATGGTTTTCACGCACTGGAACAGTGCTAAGAACGGAAGCAGAGGATGAGGTTGTGGTGGAGAAACCCATCGAGGGTTAATAGGAAAATGCTGCTTTGCCTAGAGGAGCACTTTTGGGAAATATCCACTCTGTTTGCCCTGGTTTTATATACTTCCTGAGACATTTCTTTGGGGAGTGGGGGACTGGTGGGACCTTTGCTCTGACTGGGAGGGCCGCTCTGATGTTACGAGGTTGAGAGACCCCCTCACCCCTGCCTCTTGCATCAGCCCCCGGCGCCGGTTTATGTACATTGATAAGGACATATGGGTAGAGACCTGGGCAAAGGTCTGGGAGGTCTCCACACCCAGGGCTTGTGAGGCAGTCCCAGCCCTGAGGTGGGGGGCACCAAGGGGGTCTGACCATGCACTGCCCATGAACCTCAACTTCCCCAAGGACAGAAATGCCACAAAGGTGCAGTGCTGGCTGTGGTGCCGCATCACATTTGACTTGAAGAGCAGTGGTAAGAGCATTGCTGGTGCATGCTCAGCTCCAGGAATTCAGCTTTTACCCCCAAGGCAGCCATGCATATACACAGGGGTGGCTGTCCTTGTTGGCTCCAGGCAATGGGAGAACAGCACCAGAACCCCAGGCTTCCTTTTCCATCCTCCAGGGCAGGAGGGACTCAAACACCTGGGCTTTGTTGTCCAGATCTCTGTTAGTGGAGTGTTTGCTGACAGGAGAGTGCCTTCCCTGCCAGAGACTTGCTACAAGGTTCAGACCCATCTGTAGCTGGGGGGATTGGGACCCTCTGAACCTCCTTCCTCCCTGCCCAAGAGCAGATGAGAAGGGTGAGCCCCAGCCAGCCCTTTAGGGACTCTCAGGTGTCTGGCAGCCTCAGCAGTTAATTTGGAGGTGGCTGGTTTTGCCAGCAGCTGTTTGCTGTCATCCTCAGCCTGACCCTGGTATGGTTGTTCCTCTTCCCTCCTGTCCTACCTGTCCCAGTGGTCTCTTGCACCCACCCACCTGTCCTTTACATGCATTGAGGGAGGGTTTGCCGGCTGTGAACTGTTGCACTCCCATCTCAAAACCTGGAGGAAAGTGCCCCAAGTTGCCTGTAGCCACAGACCTCCCTGTGCCGCAGATCTTCACCCCATGCCTTAGGGTCATCCCAAAATGGGGTGACAGGGTCTGTGAAGTGTGCCCTCCTGCCTCTGTCACCAATGCTTTCTTCTGTGGTGTGTCTCCAGGACATCAAGGGAATGGAGACAGGAATGTCCAGGGAATGAAGGTGGCTGAAGAGGGGGAACCTGGGGAGAGGGAAGTGGTTTCCACTCCCCAGCCCCCTCCTCGCCTCCAGCACATCTTCAATCCAGGTGCAGGAACAACATCCGAAGGGCTCCCAGGGCTAAATTAGAGGGTCTCTGGTTACACTTCAGAGGTGGAGAGGGGGGGTGGACATGGTGTGTTTGTTTCTGTCCATGTCTGCCTGGAGGCTTCTCTCCAGCAAACCTGCGGGCAGAGCTCTGCTCCTAGTCCAGGACCACCTGCAGCAGGGAGGTAGCGTCAGCAGCAAGGGTCAGTGTGCTAATCCCTGGAGCTCCAGCAGCTCAGCACAAGTGCTGGGCACAGGCAGGAGCAGGGGGCTGCTGGACTACAACTGGGAGTCCACAGAGGGGTGTTTTGGGAGTGTGTGTGCATATGGACCAGTGTGAATGTGTCGATCCATGTAAGTGCCCATACAAACGTGTGTCTGAACCCGTGTGAGGGCTGATGCTTGTGAGTGGACCTGTGAGTGCCCCTGTGTTTAGGGATCCTTTGGAAGGTCTTCTGTGTCTGTATGGATCCATAGGAGTGCTCAAGTGTGTATGAACCCATCTGAGAGCTGGAATGTGCTTACAGATCTGTAAGTATGTGCAGGTGTGTTTGGGTGAGTATGTGTGTGTGTAGGGGTGTGTATGAGACTGTATGTGTGTATGTGCCCATGCATGTCTGAACACACCTGTATGCAAGTACAGGGACATGGGTGGTGCCCTAGTGTGTATATGCATGCGCATACACACGTGTCCATATACAGAATTGCATGGAATTGTATGGACCCATGGGAATTTGAAGCAGGGTCTAGGGGCTGAGCCCCCTACAAGACCACCCCTGCATCCCTTGTCCAGCCCACAGTGCTGAGTGATCCTAGTGGATGCCAGCCCCCTACTGCCGCCCAGGGCACTTCCCAGCCCCACTGGAGCCTGAGGAATGCTGAGAGCCTCAGGAGCTGCCATGACACCATCTTCCAGCTAGGAGTCTGAGGCCTTGAGGCTAGGGACTCTAAAGAGGAGGTGTAAAAACTAGTTGAGGGTATGAGAATAAAGGCACTGTGGAGGGGAGAGTAGCATTGTCAGGAGCCCCCATCCTGCAGCTGCGTCAGGCTCCCTCCTAAATTACCTCCCCAAAATCGGATGAGAATTCAGAATTTGGAGAAGAGTGCACCCCCTTACCACCTCGGGCCTCTGATAATCCACTAATTGGGTTAATAATGGAGGTAAATTCCCTGTGCTGGCAGCCAGCTGGTCAGGGCTGCACTGGGGAGGTGAGATCTGGGGTGGTGGACTCTGGTCCCAAGGGCATTTTGCAACTGTGTAGAGGTGTGGGAGTGAGCTCAGGTGTGCGTGGGGGTGAGTGCACAGGGAAGAGGGTGTATAGGGTTGTGTGAGTGCACATGGGGGGAACGTGTAGGGGATGTATGAGCATGCACAGGAGCGAGGTGTGTGTGAGTGTACACATGATTTGTGATTGTGCATGGGTAGAGTGTGTGAGGGGAATGGATGGATGTGCAAAAGGATTGTCTGTGCATGGAAAGAGTGTGTAGGGGTGTGTAAGTGTGCACGGGGTCTGTGCAGAGGGGGAGTGTGTTTAGGGGCTGTGTGAGCCTGCATGGTGGGGCTGTTTGTGCAAGGAGAGCATGTCCAGGGTGAGTTGCACAAGGAGAACGTACACAAGATGTGTGCCTCTACAGAGCAGGCTGTTGTGTGCATGGGTATGCAGAGTGAGTATACTGTGATCTGTCCAGGGGCGTGTGGAGCCCTGTTCCTGGGGCACTGGGCACCCAAATGGGAAAGCCTGTGTTGGTGGGGCTGTGTTGCCCCCTGTAGTTTGCAGCGTGGGGCTGCTCCGTTGTGGATCCAGAGCTCACATCATGGTCTTTGGCATGAGTGAGCACTAGCCCCAGAAGCTTTTCCTGAATAGGCGTGGAGCTCTTTGAAGGCCGAGGTAGAGGTTTCCTGCATAGGGAAGCTGGGGTGGAAAAGCCACCAGCCCTTTCTTCTACATTATCTCTTCAAAGCAGTCAGAGGAAGGGGATGGGGCCAGAGGTGCATGAGGGGGAGTGGATATTGAGCAGCCAGTGCTTATCCCAGGCACACACACAGCCCCACTATGTGTGCACCCCCAAACTCACCCAGCCCTACAGCAGGTGTGTGCATGCATAGACCCCCAGGTGTGCAGGGACGTGCCCTGTGTGCACACCCAGGCACGTACCGTGGGGGAGTGTGTGCAAGTCCCTCGGGGACACCTGGGGTGGTGCTGGTGATGAACAGGGTCCCAGGCTCCAGTCACCCAGGGAGGGATTGAAGGGGAGACAAGAACAGAGGAGGAGGAGGAGGCAGAGATGGAGAGGAAAGCGAGGCTGGGGAGGAGGCAGTGGTGTGGCAAACGCCGGCGGGTCAGGGAGGTTAACCCGAACAAATCCGCTCATTGACTCCCTGCCTGCTCAGCCATGAACGAGTAACCAGGGGCTGATCGCGGGGGACGCGCGTTCGCCGGGAAGCAAGACCACCGCAGACCTGCGTGCCACAGCCCCCAGACAGGTGGGACACTCGGCAGGAGTGGGCCATGGATGGTGCCCACGAGAGCACCAACACCGCATGTTTCCATACCGGCATCCCGTGCCTCGCTTTACCCTCCTGTAAAATGTGTTAAGCAGGAGGCTGGGAACCCTGAGAGCACCCCGGGGCCAGGCTGTGGGCAGGGGGCTGCTGTCCCAAGGCCAGCACTGCCAGCAGAGAGTCCCTCACCTTGCGCGGAGCCGGGTTAATGTTTGCAGCAGACAGCCCTCCCGGGAGCGGCAGTGCTTGCTGCGACGGGGACGGGGGTTTTAATGACCTGCCGGATCTGCCGCATTATCAGCGCTGATTAAACCGGCTGCTCTATAAAGCGCCGTTAAATATTAAGCGTGATGAAAGGCTTCTGGGGGGAGCCACGGCGCTGGGAGAGGTCTCCAAGGGGCGGTGTCCAACCCCACCAGTGGGGTGACTGCTGAGGGTGGTGGTGGTGGGGTGAGCAAACACCCCGGCACCCAGTGGGACCGCGGGTTCAGGAGAGCAGCGTCCCCCCAAGAGCCAGCAGAGCCTTCGAATTCAGCCGGCGTCCCGGCAAAGCCACCTCGTAACCATTAACTTATTAACAACTTGGTGGCAGAGGCAAGTGGTGGCTCACAAGGTCAGGGGGTGGTTTGTGCCCGGCGGGAGGTGAACTGCCCCCCAGCTCTGGCAGTGGGGATAGGGAGGAGGGAGCCACAAGCCCTTAATTTTTTGCATGTGGCTCATGGCTGGGGGAGGCTCTGACTGTGGACACTGGTCCCTGCACCCCAGGGTGCACAGGGCTGTGCCTCAAATGGGAATTGCCGGTTTCCTTGATTACTAGAAGGGTAAACAGAGGCACTCATGGCTTTCCTATTCCCCCGTGGGCCATCAGGACACAGGGGAGGACGTCCCACTGTTTGGGTGCCTGGTTGTGCAACATGTCTCCAGGGAAGAAGCCAGAGACCCCCATTTAGAGGTGACATTGGTGTTCTGGAGGGGGACAGTGACTCCAAAGCAGTGAGTGAGTGGTCAACCCCCCGTGGTGTGTGGCTGCACCCCAGGAGGCTGAGGGCGTGCAGCGAAACAAGCATTACCTGAGTGCCCTGCGTGAACAGTGGCCAGATGGAAAAATTAGCAGTGCAGATAATCAATGTGGTGCATATTAAGCAGCTCAGGGTTAGGGGGGTTTGCAAGGTTGGGGGGAGCAGAGCTGGGTCTGGGATCAATACAACTCTTATTAAGTGGATTAAATCCTGGCTTCCGATCCAAGCCGTGGCTGCCAGCAGGAGGTGGCAGCTGAGCAGGGGCTGTGGGGGGGGTCCCTCTGAGATCCCTTCCTGTGGCAGCAGTGCTGTGGGGGCAGTGCATGGGGATTCATCAGGGCAAGGCAACCTGCAGTGCTTGCTGGGTGACTTACCACCTCAGCACATCCTTCCTCTGTCCAGGAGGTCAGCTAGTCTAAGGGGTTTCAGGGACACCAGCTCCATTTCTACAAGCCTCCCTGGCTCCAGGAGAGGCATTTCCTGGGTGAGTGAGTGGTGCTAACAATGTTATTTAATTGCAATGAGGAGGAGGAGGAGGCACGAGGTCTATTCACATGCCTTTAATAAACCATGTTCGACCCACTGACCTTTAACCTGCCTGACAAACACCGTTATCCCCATCCCTTAAGGAATATAGATGTCACTATGGCAATGGGATGACAGGAGGGAGCAGGGTCCCCAGGCTACACCCAGGGGAGTAGGGTGAGGTGGGGTATGAGGACACTGCTCTAGTCCTGCATCAGCACCCAGGCAGCAGTGCTGGGTAGAACTGGGGTGGTGCTGGAGTTCTGTGGCTGATGGGGTGGCCAAGCACTGTGGACGGGATCCCCGAGGTCGGCAGAGCAGAGCTGCACTGCGTACTGGCGGGATATCGATCCAGGGACTTGACAGTTTAATACTTCTGTTTATAGAGGAATATAGTTACATCGATGGCGTTAAATGAGTTACTAATTATATCAATACAAACACGATTAAAAGGGTCCTTGCTCATAGGTCACCACAACCAGGAGCCGCTGCTTGTGTTGCACAACTGCCCCCAGGCAAGGCCCACACCACTGCTCTAAGGCACACAGCTGGGGTGGCGTGTGCCCCTGCAGGATGGGGGTGTCCATCCAGACAGAGTGCCTGTCTGGGGTTGTGCATGCATGTGTGGGATTGTACATCCCCGTCTGGAGTTGTATGTTCCAGTCTGCAGCAGTGCTGCCCATCGAGGGCTGTATGTGCTTGTCTGGGGCTGTGAATGCCCAACTGGGATTGTGTATCACTGTCTAGAATTGTGCGTACATGGGGTTGTACAGGCTTGACTGGAGTTGTATATTCCACTATAGGGTTGTGCTGCCCATCTGGGACTGTACATGCTTGACTGGGGTTCTTTGTGCCCCTCTGGGGTTGTGTGTGCCTGTCTGCATTTGTGTGGTCCAGTCTCAGGCTGTGTGTGGCTGTCTGTGGTTGTGGATGCACATATGGGGTTGTGCATGTCTGTTTGGGGCTGTGCATGCACACATGGAGCTGTGCGTACCCATTTGGGGCTCAGTGTGCCTGTCTGAGGCTGTACCTGCCAGTCAGGCTGTGTGTGCCCACTTGGGGGTTGCATGTGCCTCTCTGGGGTTGTGCATGCATATATGGGGTTGTGCATGCATATATGGGGTTGTGCATGCTTGTCTGGGTTTCTGTGTTTCGATCTTGAGTTGTGAATGCAGATATGGGGTTGTATGTGCGCATAAAAGCAATGTGCATATTCCACCTAGGGTTGTGCATGCACATTTGGGACTGTGCATGGCTGTCTGGGGCTGTCTGTGCCTGTCTAGGGCCGTGTGTGCCCCTCTGGGGGTTGTGCAGGCCTGTCTAGAGTTGTGCATGCACTTTTGGGGTGTGTGCCCATGCAGGGCTGGACATGCACGTATGGAGTTGTGGATGCTCGAGCAGAGTGGTGTGTACCCATGAAAGACCCCACCTTGAGGTCATGCCTGCCCACCTGTGGCTGTACACACCCGTGGGAGGCTGTGCACACCCAGACGTGGTTCCTGTGTACGGATTTGTGCCTGTGTGGGCTGGGTGTGCATGTGCAGGCTTGTGCACACTGATGCAAGGTTGTGCATGCCTGTGCAGGGCTGTACATGCCCGTTTGAGCCTGTGTGTGGCCCAGAGGGGGAATGTGTCCCTGTACAGGGCTGTGCACACGCTTGTGAGGAGTTGTACAACGCCCATACGGGGTTGTGAACACTCGTGGGGGATGAGTGTACGCACAGAAGGTTGTGCACACTCATGGGGTTGTGCAAGCCCATATGTGTTTGTGCATGCCTGTTTATATACTTACATGGGCTTGTGCACACCCATGGAGGGTTGTGTCAACCCTCGTGGGGTTATGTACACCCAGGTGAGGTGTGTCCCCCTGCAGAGCGACCGCGTGTGGCACGGGAGGGCTGTGATTTGCCTCTTAGATGGTCAGTGCTCAGGTGAGGGGGGAGGGGACCATAGTCCCCACCCTGCAGGAGGAGGAGCACGGTGAGCAGCAGGACCCAGAACCCTGCTTTATGGATGGAGTTGGATCCTTCTTTGGGGATAGGGCTGAAGGATAGGTCGCTTCTTGCCTGGAGTCTGGCAGACCACTACCTATGCCACGACCCATGCTACTCTTGTAGCTGCTCTTCACTTCTGTGAAGCTGTGGTGCCAGGATGCCATTACCATCCTTGTCTGTGACTCAGCCCCCACCTCCCATCAGCAGGAATTCCCCAAAACCACCTCCTTTGCAGACTGAGCATCCCCAAATTGCATGAACACCTGGTGCATCCCAGCATACCCAAGGGCCTGGACGGCTGGTTCCCTGTTACTCAGCTCCACTCTTGTCTCCGCTTAAAAGATGACCTTTGCTCCCTGTTTGATGTAACGTGTTTTTGCATCTCAGTGCCCCACAGATAAAAGGTTAGAGGTTAATAAACAGTTGAAAAATAGTACCCAGCACGTGGAGGTCGCACCTGTTTTGGGGGCTGGACTCCAGAATAGCATCCTATTCCGGATGGGATCCTGCCTGTCTTGGTGGGAGGAGAAACACAAGTGGCACCCAGGGGCCCAGCAGAGGTGTGGGTGGAGAAGCCCACCTACTGGGGGATCCCCAGGAAGGACATGGTTTCCCCTTGCTGTGGGATGAGCAGTGGTTGCCAGTTTTGGGGCATTTGTTCCTTTTTTGACAAGCTAGGAGATTTCAGGGGATGTAAACAGGCTTGGTGTGGAATGATGGAGGTTGGAGCACTTCCACAGGCAGGAAAAAGCAGGCAAAGCCTGGCTGACACAGCCTTCCTGGGGCAGAAATCAAAGCAGCCCCCTGGAGCTCTGCTCCAAGCCTGACCTAGTTACTGTAATCAATGGCTCCAGAAGCTCCTGGGAAAGAGCAGGTAGTGGGGAGGGGGCACAAAGTGAGGCAGAGAGCATCGTGGTGCAGGAGAGAGACCAGGTGCTGGCACCCAGGAGTCGGGGCACCCCAAGAGCCCCCAGCTACAAGGAGGAGGTGGGTAAGTGGGATCTAGAGAGCAAGGAAGCAGTACAGATGAAACACCAGCCAGGTAGTTCAGCACCAGTGGGTGCGGTGGGAGCCTGGCTGTGGCACCCGTAGACCAGGTTAAGTACAAGCAGTTAGCACCCATCTGTCCCTGACGAGGGACAGGGAGCTGGCACCCGTAGGTTAGTTGAGAGACTGTGTTAGATGTGTCTGTTCAGTGATGGGAACTGTGGGGTGTCGGCAGGAGCATCCCTGCATGCTTGCATCCCTGTATGTCCCCACATCCCTGCATCCCCATATCTCCATGTCCCCCAAGTCCCTTCATCCCCACATCCCTACATCCCTATGTCCCTGCCTTCCTGTCCTCATCGCATCCCTACATTGCCACATCCCCGTGTCCCCTGAGTCCCTGCATCTCCACATCCCTACATCCCCATACCTCTACACTCATACATCCCCATTGCCTGCATTCATGTGTCCCCATTGCATCCCCCCATCTCCCCATGCCCATGCCTCTGCAGCTTGACGTCCCTGAAGCACAGCTTCCTTTATCTGCCTGGTGAATGATGTGCTGTGTGGAGGGGGGTGTTCTCCCTTTCTATTGGTTTTTAACGGCCTTTCCCAGCACAATTGTTTTTTAAACGACTCTATTTTGTGCCTGACTTTGTTTTCCAGCTTGCATTTCTTTGTATATGTTTTGGAAATCCATTCTGGACTGCTGAGTTTTGTTTCTTTTCAATGGCTTTAAATTCTTGCCGGGCTTGCTGGGAGGAATTGGTGTCTATAGCGTCTTCGATTGGTGCTAATTTTTCCTTCATGTGCTCTGACTTTTACTGCTGGGCCATCGATCTGGCAGGCTCCAATTTGTCATGGTCACTCAGGCGCTGTGCTGGAATCAGGCAAGCCCAGACTTTCTCACGGAGCCAACACTTCATGTCCCCGGTGTAGGGGCCACACTCGACTCCCCAGTTTTGTTCCTCATCTCCACTTGGGCGTTGCGTCCATATGTCTGGACCTGCATCCTTCCAGCACACATAAATATTCTCACAGCCGTATATGTGCATCTGTACAACCGTGTGCTCACTCACTGCCTTGCAGGAGAGTCGATGCACCCACGAAGTTGCGGGGACACGCAAGCACACCAGTATCAGTGCACACACCCTGCTGCACATGTGTTTCTGTGCTTATGCACGTGCATATAGTGCACTCATACCTCGTTTGGCATCGCTCACACCAATGGTGGGAGGTTCTTGTGCCTCGTGCCACAACCTGGTCCCAATGCGCATCCAGTGAAGAAGGATTTGGGATGGGGTGCCCGTGCCTAGCCAGGGGACATGGCTGTGGGGTCACCATGCCCAGGTGAGGGAGGAGGATTTGGCAGTGGGATCCTTTGTGAAGGTGCCTCACACTGTCCTTGGCCATTGGTCAGTGCCTCACTTGCAGAGATCCAGCCCAGGCTGCACTTACCAGGAGATCCATGACCTGGCCACCCCGGGCAAGTGGAGCCGCCCCGGCGCTTGCAGCTCCCTCACCAGTGACCAGTGCCATGGCCAGGCCAATTTTCCATGTCCCAGCATGGGCACCAGCATCTCCACTGTGCAGGTGGAGCTGTGAGGGATGAGGGCTGAGGTGGATGGTGATCCCGTGCCAGAACCTGGTGAACACCAGCACTGAGCAGTGCTGGGAGGCTGCTGAGCCAGAGCAGAGCTGAGTAGAGCTTAGCATCCTAATCGTACCATCCTGCCTGAGGGCCTGGGGTTTGCTGATGCCCCTGGGCTGAAACACTTGTGATTCCTCCACCTAGAAGGGCGAGGTGTAGGGGAAACTGAGGCACAGACTCAGCACCTCTGCAGGAAAGGTACAAAATTGTCAGTGATTTCTGGGGAGCCCATGCCAGACCCCAGGCACGGGGAGAGCCTAGTGCTTCAAGCACAGAGGGTGTGTCAGGGGATTCTGTCAGTGGTGCACAGATTCCCTCTCACTGCTGGCAGAGGAGGGAGGTGGGCCCAGGGATGATACCACGTGGTGGCACAGGCAAGGGCTTCCCCCTGGCAGTGCTCCCTCTGCCTTTCTCACCTGTGTGTGCCTCTTTCTCCTGCCCCCAGCTCTATGAACTGGATGAGGATCCAAAACGCAAGGAGTTCCTGGATGACCTTTTTGGCTTCATGCAAAAGAGAGGTAAAGGTGGGTGGCTGGGGTGGGTGTCACTGTCACTCCTGCCTCGGCTGCTGGCAGGGGACCCACTGTGGTGCCCTCTCAGGCTCTGAGCTGCTCCAGGTCTCTGCAAGACCCCCAGGCAGGTCCTGCAGTGTCTCCCCCAACCCAAAACAGGGGCAGTGGTCGATGCTGATTGTCCAGTCAGTATTCCAGCAGGGATGCCCTTTGGGAATGCCTGATGGGGATGTCCATTAGCATACCCCTTGGTGACAAACCGTTAGCAATACCCGCTAGTGATGCCCATCAGCAGCTTTCAGGGCGTTTCAGTGATGCTCAGTGGGAGTGCCCTTGGCTGTGCCCACTCGAGCTCCCTTTTAGCAGCACCTAGTGAGGATGCCCACCACAAGCAGCACCTCTGAGTGATGCCTCTCGCTGTGCAGGAGTGGGGCCAGCGCCCGGCACTCAAGGGTTAAGGGCTCGCAAGACAGCCCGTCCTCATCGGAAATCTTTGCTATCGGCATGGGGGGCCGAGCCGACTCCCGGGGACTCGATAAATGCTTTAACCTTCGCCCTCCCCGGCCGGGCCTGCGACAATTAAAAGTTGCCGAGCGCGGGCGTGTGGCCGACCGTATTAATTAGAGCCTTTTGCTGGTGTGTGGATTAATGAACAAGCCGCTCGATAGCCAGTAAACCCTAGGCAGAGGTTAATGCCTAGCTAATTAACGGGGGAAGGCTGAGGAGGGGTGCCGGAGCAGGGGGACTGGCTGTGTGTGGGGTGAGAGAGGGCAAAAAAAGGTAGTTGCCCATGTGCCCTGCCCGTGGGAAGGGTGGTGAGGGTACCCACGTGTCTGTGGAGCTGCAGAGGTTTACTTTTGGGTCAGACTGAGACCCCACAAAGTTGTTTCACTCACAGCTGTGCTGTGGGTGGCTGGCACAGCTGTGGGGCTCATGCTGGAGCCACGCTGGAGGCCGTGGCAGGGCTGGGTACTGCCCCGTGGGTGCCCTCTGGTCCCCCTGGCTCTGTTGCCAGGGCTGTGGGAAATGAGCGGGAGTATCAGAGCTGCATTGCCCCCCCCAACATCCATCAGCTGCAAGATTCATGGGCTGCTCTGCGGCTTCATTATCTCTCTCTCCAGAGCTAATTAACTCCCTCGCTATTGGGGCTCGGGCTAATTAAGTAAGTGCCTGCTGGTTTGGGGAGGAGGGAGGGAACCCGATGCTTCCCTCACTGTTATTCAACATTTCTCTGTGTTGGGCTGTCCTGCTTCTGTGCACTCTGTCCCGTTTCTTTCTCTTCTGAGTTGGTGGCATCCCTCTGGGGAGGGCAGGCAGGGTTGCACCTGTGCAGTTACAGCTGTGCACAAGCCTGTTGAAGTCAGGAATTTTGGAGTCAGGTGGCAAAGAGAAAAGAGAGGGGCTGTGGGGCAGGGACAGCACCCCGCGGGTCGTCAGGATCTGGGTAAGAAGCAGCACCTGGGAGACATGGCAGCTGCTCCTGTGGCACCCAGGAGTGCACAGACAGGGGGCTGAGACACTCAGACTGTGTCCCCAAGGTGACCATGGGCCAGGAGGGATTGATGCCCAGAGGGTGAACCCTTATGAAGGGGTATGGGTCCCTGTTACTGTCTGTCAGGGCAGTTTCTGCAGTGACATTTGTCAGCGGGGTGAGAAGTTAGCAGGGCTGAAAAATCGGTTAGGGAGAGCCCCTCTGAAGCCACTCCATGGCACACGGGTACTTGGGGGTGGTGGCACCACCCCCATCAGATATGGGGTACAGGCAGTGGGGCATCTCATCCCCATGCCCCAACTTCTGTGGAACCCCAAAAGTACCATGCTGGGTCATTAGGGGGACTGTTTCTGCTATTGCTCACAAGGGGTCTGCAGACCTCCCCCCATCGCCCTGCTGATAACACGGGGCCATTAATCAAGAAGGCGCTAATTGCAGCACCACAATGGCTGCGGCACCTCCGTTGGCTTTTGTGCCCCTCGCCCTGGCTGGGGCCGGGGCCATCACTCTGTTGGGATGAAGACAGGTGCCTTTGTTAGTGGGACAGGCGTCGTCTGCCTGCCCGCACAGCCTCGAGATTAATGGCAAGCCACTTTCGTTAGCCACCACGGCTGGAGAGGGGGGAAGAGAAAGAAAGTCTATGGGCCATTGACTGGGGACAGAGACCCTGCAAACTCACATTTGGGAGTGAGGGAAAGCCCCTGAATCGGCACCTCCCCGAGGTGACGGTGCTCTTGCAGGCAGCCTCGAGCAGGGGTGGTGAGGTACTGCAGCAGATATCAAGTCAATATCTCTGCCTTTTTCCCAGGACGATAAACTCCTCTCCCCCTCCCGACCCAGTGAACAACAACGACACAGACCACAACAACAACAACAAAAAAAATAGAGTTAAATGAACTCAGTAAAGGAATAAAAAGAGCTCATTTTTCAGGCTTATGTGAAGAAGCCGAGCCAATATCAGGGCCATAAATTAGGGATGCTGGAGGATGGCGGTGAATGACGGTTTTGTTTGAGGGGAAAAGCGCAATTGTGACAGCCTCCCCCAGCCAAATGGATGGCTTTCCAATACTGCCTGTGCCCCGCCACCTCACAGAAGGAATAAATATGGTGTGAAATGGGATAGGAGGGACAGGATGGGATGGAATGCAATCCTTGTCCCTCCTCTGTCCTGCTGCAGCTTTCAGCCTCTGCCCAGACCATTGCCCCGAGGTGCCATGGAGCAGAGCAAGGCTGCTTGGCTGTTTGGGGGTGCTGAGAAAGGAAGGAAGATTGTAACCAGACCTGGTGTCTGTGAAGACCATGCTGGTCTATACTGGGCTCGCAGAATCTTGGTGACGGCATGTCCCATTGCCCCATGGCTTCAGCAAGGGGGATGGTGCTGAGGGACCAGGGGTCTGGGTCTCTACTAAAGGTCTTAAAGGGGTTTGGGATGAGGTCTCTTGATGCAGGGCACCAAAGCCCTTTAAGCATTGGACACTGCTGGGGGCATCTGTGAATTTGGGAGGTTTTTAAGTGACTCTTGGTAGAGTCTCTCGCTATGGGGCTGGGAGAGAAAACCTCTCCATAGAGAGACCGTAGGGTGAGTCCTTCCAGAAGGGTTGTGAGAGGCATCCCTCGTCAGAGAGGTTGTGAGTCCCCTTTTAAAATTTAGATGAGGTCTCTGTGAGACTCTGAAACTGTTACATAAGGAGTCCTTCTAGAATACTCTGAGAGATTTTGTGGTTTGATGCTCTGTAGAGGGGACAGAGCTCTGCAGTGGGACAGCCTTCTCTAAAGAGTTCTGGAGGAGGCACTTTGCTCATCCCTCTGTGGATCCACATCCCAGCTGAGAGCATACCCAGCTCCACTTTCAGCTCCATCAAAGGTGACCCTGTGCCAGCATGCTGGGGTCTCCCCTGGCCCTGAGCATGGTGCCACTCTCACAGGCACGCTGGGGTCCTGCCTGCACCCCACTGTGCCCATGGGTGCTCACCCAGGCATGGAGAGATGTGCCTCCCATTGTTGGTACCCACGGTGACTGTGGGGAGGTGTGGGCTGTGTTCCCAGGTGAGAAAAGCCCCTGTGGGCTCCCCCCACACCCTTTCCTGTCTCCTGTGTGTGTCCCAAAGGGACACCAGTGAACCGCATCCCCATCATGGCCAAGCAAGTGCTGGACCTGTACACCCTGTACCAGCTGGTGACAGACAAGGGTGGCCTGGTCGAAGTCATCAACAAGAAGATCTGGCGGGAGATCACCAAAGGCCTCAACCTACCTACCTCCATCACCAGCGCTGCCTTCACCCTCCGCACACAGTGAGTGCCTGGCCTTGGTGGCTGGTGGGCAACACCTGCCTGGGGCACACACTGCCTCAGCTGTCCCACAGCCCTCAGTGAGGTCTGTCATGGAGAGCCACAAATGTGGTTGGAGGGCTCTGCCCCTTCCCACATGCCCTCCCCACCCTAGGCCCTGCTCAGCATGGTGCTGGATCTCATCCTGGTTCTCTCCCCGTGCAGATACATGAAGTACCTGTATCCCTACGAATGTGAGAAGCGGGCACTCAGCTCTCCTGGGGAGCTCCAGGCTGCCATCGACAGCAACCGCCGGGAGGGACGGAGACAGACCTTTGGCACAGCACTCTTCAACTACTCTCCAGCCAGCACCCCAACCCTGCTGGGCACCCCGAAAATGCCTCTGCCAGCTCTTAGCATCTCCACACACAGCTGTGGCCAGCTCAGCCAAGTGCATGGTGTTAAGAAAGGTGGGTGAGGATCACATCTGCCATCTCTTCCCAGAGATGAACACTGCTCCAGGAGCAGGGATGTTCCCTGTGTACTTACCCTTTTTGCTTGGGGAAAATAGGAGCAATTTTGTTCTTTCAATTCCTTTCTGGGACTGATTAAGGTTTATTTCTCCTGGCTTTGAAAGATGACCAAGCCCAGATGATGCTGAGTGTGGTGGCCTGCCCTGCCCCATGCTGGTGTGGGATAGCAGTGGCCCTGGTTGGGTGTGAGGGGATGGGGGGCCCCCCCTGAGGTGTCTCGGTCCTTGCAGAGGACAGCATGCTGACGGCAGCAGTGCCAGGGCGCATCACTATCCCCATGGGACTGGCTGGCCACCATCTCACAGCAGCCCAAGCAGCAGCTGCCTCGCAGGCAGTGGTGCTGGAGCAGCTGCGGGAGAAGCTGGAGACTGGGGAGCCCCCGGAGAAGAAGGTGGCCCTGACAGCAGAGGAGCAGCAGCGGCTGGTGCAGCACGCTCTTCAGCACAACCTCCTGGCCGTGGCCTCCCAGTTCCCCATGAACATCAAGATCTCCAACCGAGGTAACTGAGGTGCCTCAGCCTGGGATCGCCCTGTCCCAGGGTGGGAGCAGCAGCAGCAGCTGGAGAGGAGCCTGGATGCCCTGCAGGGTTTTCGCTTCTCTCTGTCATACAGGCTCTTGTTTCTGTTTCTCTTAACACTCATATTGGTATTTCCTTTCCCCAGATGACAGACAGGAGACTGCATTGAACCTGTCCACCAACGGCATTAGCAGTATCAACATGTCAATAGAAATAAATGGAGTTGTCTACACAGGTAAATAGAAGGGCCGCTTGGCCTGTGTAATTGCGGCTGGGAAATCCAATAACTTATAGCCACTGCCTGGCCAGCAAGTCCTTCCTTCAATCTGATGTCTTTACTATAAAATCCATTGTAATGAAGTGGCAGGGCCTGGGGAGAGGGGTCAGGAGAAGGAGGGGGTCAGCAGGGCTGGAAATTGGCCCACAGCAAGTGCTAACAGTGAAGGGCCAAAGTGGGGGATGGACAGATGGGTGAATGGATGAACTCAGACTGAGAAGAGTGCCTCCACTTAGGGTCATCCCACACCCCAGAGTCCTGCAGGCAGCTCTTGCATTAGAGCTCACCCCAATGCTGTTGTGCCCAGAGGGTCTCTGGCTGGGTGGTGGGTTTGGCTGGTTGCATATCATGGTGTTGGGTGCAGGGGAGGATGTTGGGGTGCTTTGCTGGAGAAGAGGATCCTTTGGGGTGCTGAAGTGCACCTACCTGGCCAAGCTTTTCATCCTAAGTCTGCCTCACTGAGACACCCCCTAATTAAAATCAGTGGCTTTTTCTTCAGGACTTAAATATTTAATGAGCCAGAAAGGTCAGGGCTGATTAGCAGGTGGGGCTGCCAGGCAAAGGGGCTTGAGCCACCCCATAGCCTGCCTCACGCAGGTGGGGTGACTGGGCTGGGGGAGACATCAAAGGTGGTGAGGGGAGCTGGAGCCCCCATGGGTGTTGGTCCCACACTCCCCAGCCTTTGTGCTGAGGGACAGGTGAGTGGATCCCCCAACCCTGGGCTTGCCCTTACCCTCTTGCTCTTGCTTCCCAGGTGTCCTGTTTGCCCGCCGGCCCTCAGCTGCCCCGGCACCTGGTGGAGGGAGCACCCAGACCCGTCTGAATCCCATGCCTGTCCCAAACCCACTGCTCCCACCCTCCTCGCACAGCCACACTCCCACCAGCACCTCGCCATAAGATGTCCCCCCTCTTCCAAAAGCAGCTGGGGATGCCCAGGGTCTGGGGGGGCTGAGCTGTGGGACCCAGTTGGGCTGCCAAGGTGGGATGGGGGACCCAAAGGTGCCTCTTGCTGCAGTACTGAGCTGTCCGTGCAAGGCTGTGAACACCCCAGTGGTCTTTTTTTCCCTTATGCCTGTGCGTGCCCTCTGACACACACACACATGTTCCTTCCCAAGGCACTGCCCCCAAGGTGAGCCCCTGCACATCTCCTGCCACCCTGCTGCCTGGGGCACCCCCTGGGACCTGCATGCTGCATCCCCTACATCCTGCAGCCCCTATACCCACCTCAATGCACGCGCTGCTGTCCCTGTACACACCTCGATGCATACACTGCGTCCCCAGTGCACACACTGCATCCCCTTCGTGCCCACATGAGGTCTCCATGCACACCCTCCATGCCAACACTGCAGGCACATTACTCTGCAGTCCCTATAAACTGTAGCTCCCTATATACTGCAGCCCCTAAATATATACTGCACCCCCTACCCACTTAAGACGCCCCTACCCACCCCTCCTGTGCTGCCTGGGCTTGCTGCCCCTGCCCTGAGACACCCCCAGGGTGGTGGCATCTCAGCCCCCCAGGTCCTCAGCTCAGGGGGGTCACCCTGGGGGGGGCAAATAATGGGGATATTGGTGGGAATGGTGGGGGTGGAGCTTATTGGGGTGGGGCTGGGGTTGGGGGTTAATATCAGGGGTGAGGGTTGAGGACAGAGAGGTCCAGCAGAGCCCCACCACCACCACCAAAGACTGCCCAATTGCCAGGGTCCCCCGACTGGATGGTGGGGAGACAGTGGGCACTCAGAACTACCTCGTTGGGGCTGGGCGGGCACCTCCTCCACCCACTTGCACCCCGGGGTGCCAAAGCAGGTGAGCGTGGAGCAAGGCTCGCCTCTACCTCAGTGTGGGGGGCTCGGTACAGTGGGTCCCGTCCCCGCACTCCCACCGCAGCCGTGCAACTCTGTGTATCCATTAAAGGAAACAAACTACTGAACCAAACCGGTGTTGAGGGTGCTGTGCATGATGTTGTGCTACTTGCCAAGCTCCCGGGCCCTCTTTTGGGGTGCAACACACCCCCATAGTCTTTGGTACCCTGAGGTGGCAGGTGTAATGCCTGAGGTTTCACAACCTGCCTCATGTTTGCCTCTGGCACAAGGATTGCCTCAGTTTGTGGGAGCTCTGGGTTACAAACAGGTACCCTACACCCACCAGAGTCCTGAAGCATGGGCTGGATCAGACTGGGCGCCAGCTCCAGCCGTGCCAGCCAGGCCATTGGGCTGCTTGCCCCCATGAGCTCCCAGTGGCAGCTCATCCTTGAGTGGGGAGCCCATTAGGCTGCCTGTGCCAGGTGAGGAACATGGTCCTGGGGCTGTTGAGGCTGGGCTGTGGGGCTGTGAGGTTACACCCAGCGAGGTGCCAGCAGTGCTAGGCCAGCCTATCACCTGGGCAGTGCTCACAGAGGACACAGATGACCCAGGGTGGAGCTTGTCTGCACAGTCACATTCGTGGGTGGTCACAGATGCACGTGGGAAGGCACACAGATGTTCTGGCAGTAAGTCACCACACACGGGCAGATCATTTACACCCCTTGGTATGAGCTCAGTGGTGTGCACAGTCACACTGTCACACTCGCACATGTGCTCACACAAGCATTTGCACACATGGGCAGCCACCAGTACTCATGAAGAAGCACAGGGAGCTCCCATGGGAACACCCCAGCCAGAGGCAGCAACAAGGGCAGGTCCACCAAGAGCAGGCATCCATGAGGCGATGTTCCTGGCACCCACAGGGACAGAAACTCTTGTTTGAGTTCCCTTGAGGACAGATCCAGCCCCCTGAAGACATCTTCAACTCTCAGGGATCCCCCCAACTACCCGGGGACAGCTCCAAACCAGCACAAGGGGACACCCACCAGTCCCCTGGCGACAGCCCCAACCCCTCGGGGACACCCCCAGCCCTCTGGTGACAGCCCCAGCCCGGACTCCCAGCCCAAGGGGACACCCTCAGTTCCCGAGGACACCCACAACCCGCTGGGGACAGCCCCCAGCCGGACCCTGCAGCCCACCTGGGCAGCGCGGTCGCTGTCCAGAGTGCTGCAGCAGCTCTGGCCGCCCCGGACCTGTCCTCGGGTCAGGGCAAGTGGGAACACGGCAGGTAAACGGAGGACAAAGGTGTCACACTGGAAACACGGAGGGGACTCTTAAGCTCTGCAGAGGACCCTCAGTCTGGCGGGTCCACCCCTACGGTCTGGTTCCCGGGTCGGGAAGAGGTCTGTGAATGAATGTTTGTGTGGGCAGTGTGTTTGTGAGTGTGCCAAGCAGAGCTGGAGTGGGATTGATTGCAGCCTTAATTGAGGTCTTGTGTCCCTTGTCACTGCTGTGAAGTGCTGGCCACAGCTCATCGAGCACCAGAGCCCCAGGGAGCCAGGAGGGCACATGTGGGCCCACGTCCCCACTCATTACCAGGCTCAGGGGGTGATGTGTGTTTCCATGCTCCCTGGGGGGCTTGGGGACACAGCTGCTGTCACCTGAGTAACCAGCCATGGTTGATGCCTGCTTCCCCATGTCCCGCAGGGACTGTAATTAAGTGGGAAGGAGGAAACGAAGAATGTGGGGACAATCCAAACTTGTAGCAGGAGTGCTGGATCTAGCTTCAGCACCGCACTGGGGACAGGTGGTGGGGACATCTGTGTGCCACTGCGGGGTCCAGGGATGGGGACAGGCTGCCTCTCAGCCCCAAGGGGTGGGAGGCACTGTGCTGGACTGTGGGCAGGCAGCCCTGTGGCTTCAGTTCCATTCCAAGGCTTGCAAACCAGATGGTACTTTAAAGGGTGGATGAGGACAGTCCTTCACAAAGCCCCACAGTGCTTCAGTCTGGGACTGCCCACGTTTCTTTCCTCGGGGATGTGGGTGATTTTTGACCCTCCAGCACAGACATTTGTGTATTTGGGGGATTGCCCATCACACTGGCCCCAGGCTACAGCATCGCTGGGGCATCTAAGCAAATCTAAGCACAGGGCAGCACTGTGTGCACAGCTCCCGGGCCCCTCCTGTAGCCCCCAGGCACTTCTGCTAATGAAGCCATTTCTATTTGTCGCCTTTGTGGAACAAAGCTCAGCTCTTCCCCTCTGAAGATCTTGGCTATTGATCCTTGGGAAAAAAGGCAGAGCACACAGAGCCTCAGCCTGCTCCTGCTGCCAGAGTGCTCTGAACAGCTTCTGCAGGATAATTTGGGGGGCAAAGGGGCTGCTGAGGCCCTGGGCCACCCCACAGCTTCCTCCTGCAGCCTGGCAGGCCTGTACAGTCCTCAGTCAGAACACATCTAGAAGAACAAAGATTTTTCAGGGCACAGTGAGTTTAGCTTTCAACAAAGGGGAGTGGAATGGTCCCCAAAGCCACCCAGCCCACATTACCATCCATGTTGACAAAGTACTCTCTATTAGCAGATGGTTTCGACCTAAAAGAGTGCCCTGGAACTTTGGTGTTCACTGTTGCCTGGGGCATGGCAGTGCAACACCCATCCCCATGTTCATTCTGACACTGCTGAAGTTGTGTGGGCAGAGCCCTGAGGTGCAGAGGATGTCATCAAAAGGTGCTTCAAAAACTCACAGAATCATCCTGGGGATCATCCAGTCCAATCCCTCTGCCTTGGTAGGGTCACCTTCAGCAGGTGACACAGGAATGCATCCAGGTGGGTTTGGAATGTCTTGACAGATGGAGGCTCCATGACCTCCCTGGGCAGTTGTTCCAGTGCTCTGCCACCCTCAGTGTAAAGAAGTTCTTCCTCGTGTTGAGGTAACACTTGTGTTTTAGTTTATGGCCATTGGTCTGTGTTCCGTTGTTGGGCATCACTGAAAAAAGCCTGGCACCATCCTCTTGGCACCTGCCTTGAGATATTTACATGTATTGATGAGATCCCCTCTCAGTCTTCTCCAGACTAAACAGGCCCAGTTCTCACAGTCTCTCCTCATAAGAGAGAGGCTCCAGACCCCTCATCATCTTTGTGGCCTCCACTGCACCCTCTCCAGTAACTCCCTGTGCTTCTTGTTCTGAAGAGCTCAGAACTGGACACAGCAATCTGGGTGTGGCCTCATTAAAGCTGAGTAGAAGGGTGGGATCCCTTCCCTCAACCTGTTGGCCAGACTTTTCCCAGTATATCCCACGATACTTCTCCCTCTGCAGTTTAGAAACTTCCTGGACTTTTCTTTGTGGTGGGTGCTGCTAGTATGAATTTGTCTCATCCCTCTGAGAGATCCATGTAACAGAGAGTGCCAGCTGAAGGCACGGTGGGGCTGGGACTGGCTTCAGCGTTCCTCCTTGCTTCTCTTCTTCACAAACATCACCTGCCGAGGTCGATGGGACGAAGGTGAACGCGGGCAGCCTGGAGCCTAGGGGAAAGCCCGCGGCAGCCTCCCGGATTTCAAAGGCCCTTGCATCCACATGGATCGCTATATCAATTCCCTTTTAACACATCCGAGCGCCTCTTTCCTGGGAGGGCCGCACCAGAACGAAGCCGCCATCGACCGCACGCCTCCCTCTGCAGTGCAAATCGCCATCGACCGCCCCGCATCCTCCGAGAGGGGTCCCCGCGTCCCGTCCGCATCCTGCCCGTCGCCATGGCAACCGCGACCCTGGCAACGCGCCGCCATGGCAACGGCCGGAAGTGAGGCGCGGCCGCTTCCGCCCGGCGCGAAGATGGCGGCGGGCGCGGCGGAGCTGCGGCGGCTGCAGTGGCGGCTGGAGGAGCTGGAGCAGCGCGTCGGGCTCGGCAGCGGGGGCTGCGGGTCGCGGAAGGTGCCGTGGGGGGCTGTGGACACCGGTGGGGAGCGGTCCGACCTGGCCTGGCGGTGCCCCGGGTGGTGCGGCCCGGTCGGGGCCTGATGGGCCCGGTCCTTTCTGTCTGTGCCTCTGCAGGTGGCGGACGAGCTGGTGAAGGTGCAGGTGGCGCTGAGCAACATCGCCGGCAAGAGGGAAAGGATCAAAATCTTGTTTAAGAAAAGTGAGCGCCTCTCGGGGAGGGCGCGGCGGGAGGGGAAGGGGCTCGAAGTGCTCCGTGTGGCGTTTTGCTGCTCCGAGGAAATAAACGCCTTCCCCCAGCCCCACGTGTGGTCCCCGTTGATTTTGGGCCCTTGCTTTGCGCGTTTGGCATAGAAATAACTAACGGGGAGAGAGTTTTCTGCTCACAGTTCTCCGGCCTAGCTGGTGAGGGTGGGAAGTGTGCCGATTTGCTCGATGTCAATGTCGATTTGCCTGTGTCAGTGCTGGGATTTGCTCCGCCTGAAATGCAGCCCCTGAGGGCTCTCGGAGGAGCACCGGGAACGAATTCCTGCTTGCCTGGATTTCTCGATCACGCTGGAGCAGCTCTTCCCTGTGTGCCTGCCGGGATCAATAAGGATCACATGCAGACACTGGTGGACAGACCTGGGGAGCTGCCTCCGAACTGGAGGGTGCTTTGTCTTGCAAAGCTGTCTGGTGTCACAAAAGGATCTGGAGGGTCTTTGTGGACTTTTGCAGTGGCTATTCAGTGTAAAAGTGTCAACTGTGCCTTTTTTTATGATTTCAAGGACGAGGGTGGAGGGCTGTGGGATGGTTTTGTTGTGAGAGTGGGAGGAAACAGGTGTTATTCTCCTTTGGTATCATAGTCCAAACAAAAAGCAAGTATTGCAGGTGTCCCAACAAAGGAGTTTTCTTGACTTGAGCCATTTGTCAGTTCTTGGTCACAGGGCTCCAAAGCCAGCTATTTCCAAGTAGAAGTTAATGAATCTGAAAAGCAAAAAAGCCCATAAATGAGTAGTGTTTACAAAGTAGCCTGATCTGTAGCACGGGCAGAAATTGCACTGGTGAATGCAATAATGTCTCTTCTCCTTCTTGTCTCCAAACACTCCAGTTGAAGACGTAATTAAATACCTTGACCCTCACTACATTGACAGGATGGCTGTTCCAGATGCCATGAAGCTGCAGTTCATCTTGGCAGGTATGGCATGAAACAAGGGAAACAAGAGGGGTGTTTGTAACACTGCAAAAAGTGTCCTTTACTTGAAATAGATCAGGGTGGATTTCTTTTTTTCCAGTTGTAAAGATGTGGCCAGCATGCTCTGTGGGAATATCAGGGGGGTAGTTTATAGAAGGATGGCCCCCTTGTGCACATCAGTGCCGAAGTTTTATTAGCTCTGATCTCTTCAGTATTGTTCATTCATTTTAATCCCAAATTAATCAAAGGTTGGTCAATAAAACTGGAGCTGGAATGGTTTTCCTCACCCCACTCCCAGTTCTCTTTAGGCAGTGGCAAAAACAGGAGGTGCTTGGGTGTGTTTTAAATACCACTGAGTCTTGTGCTCTTTTGTCCCAAGGAATTTGATTCAGCCTGTGAGGGAATAGTCTGTGAATGGAACTCCATTAAATTGTAATCATAGAATGTTAAGGGTTTGGAATAGATGTTAAAGCTTGTCCAGTTTCAACCTCCTGCCATGGACAGGGACACCTGCCCACTAGACCAGGTTGCTCAAGGCCCTATCCTGCCTGGCCTTGAACACTGCAAGTGTGTAGGGCAAGCACAACCTCCCTGGGCAACCTGTGCCAGTGTCTCACCACCCTCACAGTAAATAATTTCTTCTTAATATCTAATATCTACTCTGATTCCCCTTTCAGTTTGACCCATTACTCCTTGTCCTATCACTACAGTGTGATGGAGATTCTTCTGCCTGAAATTGGTGTGAATCAAGACCTGGGGACAACCAGCACAAAAGTCTAAATAAAATGCTGAACAAGCCCTTTTTTGTTAAGATAGATCAGCTGGAATAGTTGTAGCTGTTTGTGAAAAGCCAAAGCAGCATCTCCTGTTTAGTGATGTTGCTTCTTGCCTCTCTCCAACCAGAGGAACAGGCTATTCCTGAACGCGCGGCCCTTCTGGAGCAGGTGAAGAACCTCCAGCCCATCTTGGACAGTACCAGTATCCAAGGTATGCATGTTCTTCTGCAAACTTGAGCTGAAAATGCCACCAGCCCAAGGTGTGGCCTATCCTGTTTTCTGAGGTTTTTTTCTTGAGTGAGGGACTAGAGAACAGCTAAGCACGTGGTCATGTGAGAGTAGACTAGGTACAAACTTGGCAGTGCATCTGCTCCTCCCTCATGCTGCTCTAACCTGGAAGAGGCAAAGATGCCTTTTCAAATGTTTGCTGTAATGTTCATCCAGGTGTTTTACTGTGATGCAGTTCTTGAGTAGCCCTGGCTGTGGGCACCCCTGAGCTCATGGCATCCTAGAGCAGTGAGCAGATAAATTTAGTATTTAGTGTAGTTCTTTTTAAATCCTATAAAAGATGTGTCTGTTGTATGTGTCACTGTCATTCAGTGGCTGTGCTGGTGAATGAGGAATGATCTTTGTTTTGGTAACTGTTCCCATGTGCTGTATAACAAACAAAAGTGATTTCCCCTCTGTGCTTTCAGGGGTTCCTGACCACGCAGCCAAACTGCAGCGACTCTCACAGATCCACATACAGCAGCAGGTACTGTGAATATTTCTGACTAGAGGGGAGAAGGAACCTCTTGCCAGAGGTTGTACTGACACCCCTGTATTTGCAGTTGCTTGAATTGCTCATTTATAGCAGGTTTTTTGAATCCCAGAATATGCATACTACAGTCTTAAAGAAGTTCAGGTGCTCCAAGGGGATAAAGGATCTAGGATTTCTGGCAGTTGAGTCTGAGTTGGAAAGGCATTGGAAATGTGTCTACCATAATCCTGCTCAAAACAGGGCTTTGAGTGACACATTGTGGGTTTAACCATCTGGCATTCCCCCTTTCAATGGGACACTGAGGTACAGCATTTCACTCTTCAGTGTCCTAGTCTCTGGAAGGCTGTTGATATTGTCACTTGGTTACTTCACCCTTTCCTTCCCTGTGTGAGTGCTCCTGGAGCTGGCAGTGAGTAGCGTGGGCAGTTCCTAATGGCCACTTTCAGCATTTTACTGTGAGTTTTTGCTCTGGGGGAAGCAAAGCCTGGATGCTGACCAGAGGCAAAGCAGTGGAGCAAGTCTAGAAGCTTTGGTGCTTCATCATCAAGTTGGTGGCCTTCCTCTTGACTGTGGAAATGTTTCCAGCTGCAGTGAGCAGTCACAGCCAGGGTCTGAGTGCTAATGTTGGTAGTGACTTTGAGTTTCACCCCCGTGCTGTCAGGGACTGGGAAGGACAGATGTCCTTCAGCTTATTTATTCTCACTCGCTGTGGCTCCCCTCTTTGCAGGAGAAGCGTCATGACCTCACTGACAGTGTCAAGACACTGCTCGAGGACTACAACAAAATGGTATCCTTTGAGCCTAGGGCCTGGCACAGCTAAGCTGACCCTGTCCACCAGAGCTGCCCTTCCCATCAGATACTGTTGGATCCCCAAGCCCTGGCTTTTGCAGGAACAGCTGGGGCACACGACTACCTGACTGGGATGAGAAGGGCAGGGTGCTGCCTGTGAGCCAGAGCCCCTGTGCCAGATACACTCAGCATAGAGGAGCAGCACAGCCTGTGGGCTGGTGCAGGGACTGCAGTGAGTATTGGCATCCTTGTGGGGTGACTGCTGGTCCCTGTTACCTGTCTGAGTCAGGGCTGATCCTAGCTGTGTGGTATCCTTGGTGCCTCTCCCAGGAAATTGGCACTGTAATGGTGCTTTCAGGGTGCGCTGACCTTGGCTTCTCCCTTCCCATTTCCACATTTCTTTCCTTAAGAGTTGTGTCCAGACCCTGCTTCTCTCCAAGCAGTTTGTGCAGTGGAATGACATACTGACACGGCTGGAGGCAGCCAAGCAAGCGAAACCTGTGGCTGAGTGATGGCAGAGAGCCCGGGGCCCCCGCAGCACAGCCTGCATCCCGCCGGTCCCAGCACCATCCCGCTTGGCCTGAGCATGCTGGAGTGGCACCACGGGCTCCTGGGGACACCTGGCTCTGCTCCAAGCCGCATCAGCCCCGACTTGGAAGCTGCACTACTCCTTAGTCTGCCACTGTTGCAAATCTTGCACTCTCCTGAAATGTGTCTTGGTTTGTAACATATTTAAAAGTCCCTTACTGCTCTTACTGTGGACCATAATAAAGTCTTGGAATGCTGACTTGGTTGTTTCTCTCTCCCTGGGTGTAAGGAGCACTCCTGGCACAGACTATGGGGTTTTCCCCAGAAAGTGATCTCTTGGCAGTCTGCAGGGGGTGGCTGGTGGTTTATGTCCACCTTTGCCCAAAAACGGGTGAATCTCTTCCATTCCCGCTGTCTTCCACAGACTGTGGCACACACTCTTCTGTTCGTGTGAGCTGGCTGTGCCCAGGGGAGTCTGACCTCATGGGGCTCTTCCCCCAGGCCATTCTCCCGTCCCTGTGCTGAGGAGGCACCAGCTTTTGCCTTTTTCCTGCCTCTGCTTTCCCAAGGGGCTGCTGCAAGCCAGAACCTGGGATGGCTGTTCCCTTTTCACTGAGGGGCACAGGCTATGCCTGCCTCGTCTTGGCCATTGTCTGGAGACCCGCGTTTGAGGCCATGCTTTTGGAAGGGTCTCAAACCCTGCAGCTTGGTGAGATTCCACCCAGCTGTGTGTGACCTGGGAATCCTGCAGGTCTGGGCAGGATCCCATCAGGGAAGTCAGGAGGGGCTTTCCTGCCCCTGTAGTCTCTCTGCTCAGCGAGCTCACCCGTGGGCACACCATGGCATGGCTGCAGGCCTGCAGAAACACCCCGGGACCCTCCAGGTGCCTGGGAAACTCAGGTGCTTTTGGAAACTGGGACTTCTGGCACCAACATGTGCCCTTCCATGGGTGTGCACGGGGACACTGAGAGCGGGAGCTGGCCCGGGAGAGCGGGAGCTGCTCGGGAAAACTCGAACTGGCCCAGGAGGGTGGGGGATGCTCGGGAGTAACCGGGGCTGTCCCGGCAGAGCGGGGAATGCTCGGGAGTAACCGGGGCTGTCCCGGGAGAGCGGGGGATGCTCGAGAGGACCGGGGCTGTCCCGGGGGAGCGGGGAATGCTCGAGAGGAGCGGGGCTGTGCCGGGGGATGCTCGGGAGGAGCGNGCTCGGGAGGAGCGGGACTGACCCGGGGGATGCTCGGGAGGAGCGGGACTGTCCCGGGGGATGCTCGGGAGGAGCGGGGCTGATCCCGCGCTCTCCCGTCGGTCTCGGGCAGGGGGCGGGGCCCATCCGTAGCCACGCCCACCGCCAAGTGCACACGAGAGGCGTGGTCTCCGCTGTAGGCCCCGCCCACACATCCCGCGCCTGCGCACTCTCCGCGCCGGTCGCCATCTTGAAACGAGGGGCGCGCTGAGGCGACCGCGGGTGAGCGAGGGGTGGGGACATCCCGCATCCCNTCCCGCCGACACAGCCTCGCATGCGGCTGCCCACGGGGCCCAGGGCTCCGGCCCGGCCTCCTGCCCCCCATGGGCCGGTGGGGCCGTGCGCGGGGTGAGGGCCTCGTGTGTCCCCCGGGCCCGGAGCGGGGGTTCTGGGCTGCCCTGCCCCTGCAGGGGGTGGGGGTGGGTGGAACGGGGCTCGGGAGCGGCATGTTTAAGTACCGTGAGTGGGGTGTGTGGTGGGGAGGGGGAGTGCCCTGCACAGGGCAGGCAGATGAGACCTGCCCTGGCAGAGGGGAGTGTGGTACTGGACCTTCGTGTCTTTCCTTCGAGGAAACTGTGTTCCTGCAACCCCTGGCTTACCCTCTGCCCTGTAACATGCACTGTTGTTCCGCCACCTGCACTGATCAGAGTCCCACGATCGCGTTTGTGTGACACAGGGTGCAGCAGTCGGGCTGTGCCCGAGTTCGTGGAGTGCATGTCGCGGTGCATCCCACGGGGTGCAGCTGTGGCAGCATCCCCCTGGCTTCTGTTCCCAGGAACCACAGCTCACTCGTTTGTTCTGTCTTCTTCTGAGATGCAGCCTGTGCTTTTCATTTACCCTCTTTAGGCCAGCAGCACCAGCTCTGTTTCATTCACTGCCAGGGCTCAGGCTACTCTGTGGCAGTGTTCATGTTGGAAGTGCATCCTTATAGGGACTGGGTTAATCTTTTGGATATGGCTTTCCTGGATCCCCAGCTCTGACAGCTCAGAGTGCCCTTCAGTGGAAAGGTTGTAGCTAACTGTGGTGAGAATTTCCATGTGCAACAATTACAGTTAAGAGTTTGTGTTAATGGGTCTGTCTTCCCTTTCAGCACTGCAGAATGGAGAACTATAAGAAGACCAAAATCGTGGAGAAACCTTGTCCTCTTCCTTTCACTGACCTGCCTGCTGATATCATTGAAATGAAGGTGAAGGATGGGAGCAAAATCAGGAATCTGATGGGCTATGCCATGAGCAAGATGGAGCAGGAGTCAGTGAGGCAGATTCTCTTCACTGGCTCAGGCAAGGCCGTGAGCAAGACCATCACCTGTGTGGAAATCATGAAACGCCGGCTCAAGGAGCTCCACCAGATCACCAAAGTGCTCTTCAGACAGATCGAGGAGATCTGGGAACCCATTGTGCCTGAGGCCGGCCTCGATGCCTTGACAGTGAAGAGGAACATTCCTACTATCTGTGTCCTGCTCAGCAAAGACCCCCTCGACCCTCAGGAACCGGGATACCAGGCTCCGGGATCCTTTGATGCCTTCTGGGCCGAGACGCTCCGAGCGGAGTCGCAGGGGCAGATGAAGAGGAAGCAGGGTGGGGGCCGGGTTGTGGGCAGCACGGGGAAGCACCCGCGCTCTGCAGGGGCCGCGCCGGGGGAGCCTTGAGGCACCGGCCCCGCTGGGGGCTGTGTCTGCATAGCTGCTGTGAGCTCCTGCTGCTCACACGGGGCGGGGCAGGCAGGACTCCGGTAACTGCGTGTGATTGTGGCTGTCTAAACTGTTTTGATGAGTTCTCTTGCCAAGGGTTGCCAGGTTGTACCCCACAGTGGGTCAGGGAAAACGGGAGTTGCCTCTGGTTGAGTAGGGACTGTTGGTGTCCTCTGTGAGCCCGGGTGAAGAGCTGCTCAGCCAGCCAGATTTCAGCTGCCAGGGGGTGCAGCAGCTCAGGCAGCAGAACGTACACCTGCTTGTGTGGCAGGTAGCAGGGGGATATTGGATCTGGTGTGGAATTCCCGGGCTGCTGCCGGCATCACCAGGGCTCATGAGTGGATGGACAGTGGGACTCAGGGCTGGGTTGGTCACTTCTGTGCTTCAGAGTCCATCTGCTAAGCCTGTTGGGGGGTTGAATGTAGGGCTGCAGAGGTACAGCTCCCAGCTCCATCTGCCATTGTGTGCACATAGCTCCCTTCCCGTCACCCTTCGGCTCTGGGAGCCTGTGGTCACAACTCTCTGTCAAAGTAGTAGCACTCAACTTGGGTCATAACCAGCACGAAATCCTGTGGCTGTGAAACTGCCCTGGGGTGGTGGTAATGGGACGTGCCAAAGGATACTGTTCTTTCCCCTTACTGCTCCTTGGTAATGCACAAAGGTGGGTTCAAAATAAAGTTTCCCTTCATGTAACTTGGAAATTTGTCATGTCTTCCTCATCCCACTGGAGGTCACCCTGTGAGCATTGGTGGTGGGGCTGTGCCTGAAGCTGCTCTTCCAGCTCTTCTACTGCTCTGCGTTTTTGCCTCTTATGACTATAAATGGACCCTGATCTGAGGGGAATATCTTAATATTCAAATGTTAGCGTCCTTGGATATCCAAAAAGTGTCAATGCTGTTTTTTTCTGGTAAAATTTTTGGTAATTGTTTTCAGTCTTTCAAGCTGTTCAGAACTGAGTCTCAGAAAGACTCATTCCAAACTCTGCCAAGTGAGGCAGAGGATGGATCATCTTTTTTTAGGCAATATTTTCCCTTCTGGAGCAGCTCTGGTAAGTAACTCTGGGCAGGAGGGAAGTGCTGTTCCCTGTGACAGACTGAGCTCTGCTCACACCAGGTCCTGAGCACTGCTTGTCCTGCACATTCTTCCTCTGTCTCTACCTTTGTAGTGAGCTCCAGCTGGGCCCAATGCTCTGCATGGTCAGTCAGTGGGTAACAAGACAACCATTTAAAGAAGAGTTTTTACCTAAATCGGGGTTCAGAAGTCTGGTGTATTACTTGTGCCACCCAATACCTCCATGGACCAGACTTCACCTGCCTTGCATCGGCATGAGGTTTGTCACAGGCTGAGCATCCATCATGGGCCAGGACAGTGCTGGGTGTACCTGCCTCCTCCTTTCCTGCTTTCTGCCCGCCGTTATCCCTGGACCTAGGGGTAGGCAGGGAGACTGTCGGACCTGCCCTACACCACGTGAAGCCCCGGGATGGGGCAGTTAATCTGGTTTATCTTGGTGCTGTTCTCAGCTCCTGCTCCCTTACATCTAAGGAGGAGACTGCTTTTCTTGACTAATTAGCAGATTAGCTATAAATGCCAAGGAAGATACTCCAGTGTCTGATCAGATTGGTTCTGACATTTCAATGGGCAATGTGCCTGTGTTTGTTTACTCAAAACACCCGCTTGGAGAGTCTGAGAGCCGGGTCCTCAGGCAGCCTGTGTGAGCCTCCCTCCTGGCAGAGGCGCATTTAACACCTCCTCATCAAAGCTGCAAAGTGACTGTTATTTTTGTTTCATCCTTTGAAAGTTATCCTCAGCTGACTTGGTGGCTCTCCGGTCAGGACTGAGCATTACCTGGCCTTCCCACTTGTGAGTTCCTGAGCCAGGGTAGGTCCCGGCTCTCTTACAGGTCTGCCCTTCTCACTCATCCTTTGTCCAGCTGCGTCTTTCCCCTGGTGCAACACCCCGTGTGGAGCTGCTTGGCTGGACAGATCCCTGCTCTCCGAGAGGCTGCTATGGATGCCCCCATGTCTGTGTCTGTGTCACGCGGCGTACGTGGGGCCTGGGCTTGGCTTTTCAGAGCAATGGCAGGTGCTGAGGTCTGATTTGTGGAGGTCTCCAGGAACCACCCCCAGCGCCCTGTATGCCCCCAGCCCCTCCCCCTGGGTGTCCTTCGCCAGCTGCTCCCCTGCTTTTTGGGTGTGTGGCTCCAGTGCTGCTATGGAAGGTGCCAGTTTGGGGTGTGATGTGCCTGTGCCCAGGGCTGGGCTGCACGTTCCTCAGTGTTTCCACTGGCAGGATGGGGAGAACCCGGCTGTGCTGGTGAGGCTGACACTGAACGTCACTGAATGTCCCGTTCCTTCACCTCCATGGGCTGTGATGGTGCCTGTGCTGTAGCCCTTGAGACTCGGCAGGGCCCCCGGGCTGGCATGTTGAGACTATGGGAAGCCCATGCTCAGCATCCTTAGAGCTCCAGTGTGCTCAGGCCCAGGAGCATGTCTGTGTGTGTGTATGCACATGTATGTGTTCGTGTGCACATGTACATGTATGTCTGCATGCACAAGTACATGTGTCTGTGCACATGTAGATGTGTGTGCACATGTATGTGTTTGTACACACATGTATGTGTGTGTGTGTGTGCTCATGGACATGTGTGTCTGCGCATGGACATGTGTGTCAGTATGCACATGTGTGGGGAGGCATGTACATGTATGTACATGTACACGTATGTGTGCCCACATCCATGTGTGCACATGTGCACCCGTACATGTGTGTGTGCATACACATATGTATGTGCACACATGTCCGTGTGTGTTCTGTGTGCACATGTCCGTGCGTGTGTGCACATGTACATGTGTGTCTGTGTGCACATGTATGTGTGTGTGCACGTGTACACACGTGTGTGCGTGTGTGCACCAGGGCAGGGCAGGACCGACAGCGGCGGGAGAGCAGAAGTGTCGGTACCGGAGTCAGTATGGCCAGTACTGGGGTCACCACCGGCATTAGTACCGGCAGGGTCTGTACCGGGGCAGTGCGGACAGCACTGGGGCAGGACAGGTAATGCCGATGTCAACGGCCGTGCCCGTGTCGGTGTCGATGTCGGTGTGCCCCGGTGTCGGCGTGTCGGTGCCGGCAGAGCGCGCGCTGCCCGCCGCTGTCCCAGCGCCGCTCACGTGGGCGCCGCGCGAGGGGGGCGTGTCCCAGGCGGAGATCG
>VXAU01000975.1:356298-374413 GCA_013399695.1 Formicarius rufipectus | reverse complement strand
CGCACCGCAAACATCCAACACACCGCACCGCAAACATCCAACACACCGCACACCCCGCACCGCAAACATCCAACACACCGCACACCCCGCACCGCAAACATCCAACACACCACGCGCGCAAACATCCAACGCACCGCACCGCACTCCCCGCACCAGGCACCAACACTCCGCACCTCACATCCCGCACACGTTACACCGCACACACCGCGCGCACCTCACACCGCACCGCACAGCGCGCAGGAACCCCACTGCGCACCCGGCCCCGGCAGCGCCTCCGGCGCTCCTGCCGGGGTCCCGGCGACTCCCGGGGCGAAGCGGAGGCAGGTGGGTGACAGCGGGGCCCCGCGGCGGGAAGGCGGAGTTGGCGGGACCTGTTGCTGCCCGGTGCCGGGGGCTCCGAGGGTGTTCCCGCTCCGCGGCGCGTCGGAGGCACCGGGACCCACCGAGCCGGGGCTCTTCCCGACCCGGTAAGATGCGCAGAGGGGGCTGCACCGGCACCCACCCGGCCACTGGCACCGCTCGGGGTGCGGGACCTCGCAGCGGGGTCCTGGCGGCAGGAAAAACAGTTGGAGGGTGGAGAGGGGACAGGAGCACTGCCAGGGCTACCCGGAGTCACCCGGGGGAGCACCCGGAGGTGGGTTTGGGTCGGGATGAGGCGATGGGTCTCCCACTGGTGATGCCTCCAGCTTGGAGGCCCTCTCAGGGGATGGGGAGGACAGCCAGAGCACGGGGAGCTGGAAAGATGCCCCAAACACTATCTGACCTGGTTGCTGTCGCAGCCTTTAAACTCCAGCGGAGCCTCTTGGGGGCTCTGGGGTCGTTGCTCCTCTGGCACCCCCACAACCCACTCTGAGGGGCTCGCAGAGCCTGTCCCCTTGTGCTTGTGGTGACAGTGATTTTCTCTCTTCCAGGAGGGAGAACTGGGATCCCTGTGGCCTCACTGCCCTGCTGGAGGAGGGTGAGCCGAGAGGAAGTTGTCACCGATCCTTCCCAGCTGTGCGGTGCAGTCCGGGACACAGCTGTGAGCGGCCAAACTGACGAGGCGCTGCTGCCCCATCGCCGTCCCACCGCCGGCACCACCGCTGTCCCCTCTGTCCCCTGCCAATGCCGGCAGGTGGAAGCTGCACGCTCAGTCACAGCACTGACAACCCAAGTGTGAGACCGAGCTGTGGGCCCTACTTACTCCTGTGGGACAGCAGCCATGGGGGCTGCTCTCTCCACCGGAGCGATTGTGGCAATTTCTTTTAACTGTGTCATCGCATTGCTCATCCTAATCCTCTTCCTCATCCTCTGCAAAGCCTGTAGGACCCCTTCATGTCCCAAGAAGAGCCCAGTTTCGGATGCAGATGAGTCAAGGAATGAAGAGAAGTACCTGCTACAGTCCTGATCTGTCTGAGGAGTTGGGTACTGGGCTGTGCTGAAAGAGTTGCATGAACCTGGGTGCTTGAGCTGGACTGGGGTCCTGGACCAGACAGGATTAAAGCAGAGGGAACACCAAGCTCCTTGCAGGGGCTGTGATGTGGGACACAGTCCTTCGCCTTTGTAGTTTTGGTAGTAGTTTTGGTTTTGTAGTGTGAAGTTCCTGCACCTGCCCACAGTGATTATGGGGAGAGAGACAACACATGGGGATATGCTACAGGGACAATCATGCCTGTCCCAGCGGCCAGTGAGCACAGCAGGAGTCCTGCCTTCCTGTGCACCCCATGCCTGGGAAGAGCCTGGGGGCCCAGGACAGTGGCCACCACATCGCAGACCCGAGCAAGGCTGGCTGGAGGCTTGGAGAGGAGAGGCAGCAGGGCTGGCACAGCACTTCTTTCCAAGCCGGCTGGCTGTTCAGTGGTGGGGTGTGCCCAGGGGCACCCCCCAAGCAGCCCTAGTCCTGCTGGCGGAGTGGGGTGTTACCAGTCCAGATTTTTGGAGGTGGCCCTGGGGTTCCATGTGTTCTCAGACTCAGGAGGGCATTTGGCACATGTCTGCCCAAGCAGCCAGTTTGATGAGGCACAAGAGGGTCTGCATGGTCTGCCCCTTCCTCCCCAGTCTGTCAATCCCCTCCAGCATTAGCACTAACACTGCTAGGCTAATGGCCCTCCCCTTCACTGGGTGTCCCTGCCTTCCTTCCTGCCTGCTCCCAGCCGAGGCCAGCCAGTGGGATCTGCCCAGCCTTTGAGCAGCAGACATGCCCTCATTGGTATCCACATCCCCACTGACAGCAGCCTGGGGCGGCTTTTTCCTGGGGAGGTGGAAGACATGGGGAGATTAAAGTGCCCAGACAAACAGCACTGAAGATTCTTTGACCCCACCTGTTCCTTGGGGATCACAGTGGCTCTGTGGGGAGGGATGCTGGTGGTCTGGCTTGTCCTCAAGCCTGGCTGCTGCATCCCCTGCCCTGCCAGCAGGTGCCGTGGGTTTTGGAGGGCTCTGCCTTGCCTGTCCTACAGCCGAGCAATAGCCATGGTCACCACTGGCACAGCCACTGCAATAAGGGGACAGAGGGGTGGGGTGGGAGGGACATCGGGTAGGGTCCCTGCACAGGCTTGGCCAGGCCTGGCAGAGTCTGCAGTTCCTCCCTGACAGGTGTAGCAAACACATCCCTCTGCAGCCTTGTTTTTACTAGACTAATAAACCAATTGTAGGACCCAGCTGGTGTCTCTGAGCTCTACCCAGCGCCTGAAAAATTTGGGGGAGGTGGCATGTCCTGGTGTCCTGCAGAGCTGAGAGGCCCAGGGCTAGTGGCTGATGTTGCTGGAGGATGCGGGTGGTCTGCTGGGTGATGGTGGTAAGGAAGGGCTCATGCCCACATCCATCTGTGGCTTTTAAATACTGGCTGAAAAACCTGACTGGGTGTTTCATGCCACAGCATGTCTCCCTGGTCTTGGGCAAAAGTGTGTCAGCAGAGAGCACTCCCCAACCTCTGTGCCAGAGGCACCTCAGAGTTTCCACGCTGTGGCCTTACATTACAGGTAAGCCTGTGGGGACACCGGCCAGCTGAGCGGGTGGAGCAGACCTGCCACCACACCCCTGTGCTGGGACGGGCGCCTCTGGTCCCCGGGAACGTTGTGCGAGAATCCAGCAGGGACAGCCCGACGCTCGGTGCTCATCAGCATGCGGCGAGGCCACCGCGGCTCCTGCTGCCACCGCAGCCACGCAGCAGCTAATCCTCTGCCGCACAGACGGAGCCGTGGGAAGGCTCTGCAAACCCCTCCGCCCGGCCATTCCCGCAGACACCAGCTGGGCAGAGGCGTCCCAGCCCTGCGCTGAGCCCTGGGCAGCGGCGAGCTGTGACCCTCCCGCAGCTGGAGAGCAGCCGCGGCTGTGATGTGCCCTCTGGAGGGAGGGCACATCTCTCCCGCAGTCCCGGGCCAGGTTTCCAGCCACCCTCTGGCTTAGGCTGCGACCCCAAAACCCAGAGGACCACACAAATGCAGTGCTCCCTCTCTCTGGCCACCTCTCACGGAGGGACTGCCTGCCATGAAGCTGCAGCCTTGAGGCTTTCCTAGAGCTGCTGGGACCAGCCCTCACCTGCCCTCCACAGGGCTCTCACCCGGTGCAAGCCCAGCCAAGGACAGGGACTTGTGGCTCTGGGGGAGCCAGCATGGTGAGATTTGCCTCACCCCGGAGACGAATGCGCAGCACAGTTCTCCCAACACCTCTGTTTATTTGCCCGGGCACAGAGGCGAAGTGTTCCTGCTGTGCAAAAAGTGGGCGGCGCGGCCCGTGGCTTGCATGCCAAGCAGCCGCCGATCAAAGACGAGCTTGTTCGGCCGGCGGCTGCCGGCAGAGCCATCATTCCCCCCTCTCACTTCTCTGTCTTGCTCTCCGGCTCTCTCACCAGGCTAAGCAGCTTCTCCAGCTTTGCCATTTCCACCTCGGGACCCTTCTTAACCTCCTGGCCTTTCTTCGCCTGCAAATAGAGCAAGTAGGACAGAGCTGTGAGCAGGGAGGACTGCGGGGATGAGGAGGGGCTCGGCACAGGGAGGGCGGCTGCGCTTCTGTGCTCCAGCTCTCACCCCTCAGCGGTGGCTGATCCGCAGGGAAAAGCACCTGCCTGTCTCTGTATTTCAAGCTCAAGGTGCCACGAGACGAGTGGCCCTGATGGGCCAGGGAAGCATGCTAAAGAATGGGAGTGCATCTGCTGATCCAGAGTGACTTAGACCCTCTTCTGCCTCTACCTTCCCAGCCCTTCTCAGGCCCGTGGGACTGAACCATCCTCCAAGTCCTCCAGCTGTTCCCCCAAGGTGTCAGTCATGCAATACTCCTACGGCAGTGACAGCCAAGCAGACGTCCAAACCTCCCCAAAACAGTCCCACCATGCCCATCCTATGCGTGTGCTCCTGGGCAGAGGCAGTCACAGGGGCAGGAATCAGCCCTTTTGCACCCAAACGGCTTTTCCCAAGAAGGCTGCTGGCTCTCTCCCAGCAGGGAGAAGTGAGTCAGGGCTCCCAGGTTGGCTGATAACTGCAGTGTCCCATGGGATAGCCCTGTGCCTCACTGAACACTGCTGTGCCAACCCTGACGCACAGCCCAGTGTGGGCATGAGGACAAGCACCTCCCACAGTCCTCCAGGGGGTCCCTGCCTGACTGCTAGAGCAAACTACCAGCATCTTGAGAGTAATCATATAGCACGAGGGAAATAACCTATCCAGTTCAATCCTTACTTGTTTGGGAACAGCAGGAGCTTCCAATCCTGGAGGGGGATAATATCCCTGCTGAGGGTACAAGTGCCACTCAGTGCTTAGGGCAGAACGTGTTCCCCCCTGCTGTGGGATGCAGCATCAGTCCATTGCTCTGACCAGAGCTCTGGGACTTCAGAAAAGTGATAACTACATTTGAACTCGCCAGGTTCACATCATGTCAGACACAGCTGTAGCAGAGGAATTTTCCAGCCCACCAAGCTCTCCTGCAGCTGAGCATCTACCCCATGGTGTTCCTCCAAAACAGCATCCCCACAGTCACCACTGCCCATCACAAAGTGCTGCCTTCCACTCACAACCGTCCCCTTTGCAGCCTGCTGGTTCTTGCTTTGCCTCTGGATTTGGGGGGTACCCCTGCTTTGGGGCTGGGAAGCTCCTCTGTACCCAGCACGACTCTGAAAACCCCAGAAAGCAGCTGTCAAGCAGAGGTGAGCAGGAGAGCAAGTACACAATCGGGGGAGGGCTTGGGAGAGGTGGCAGCAGGTCCCCAACCCTGCAACAGAGCAAAGGGAAGGGAACATCACTAGCCAGGTTTGGAGGTGGCCTGCAGTGCCAGCTTCTCTTGGTATCCCCAAAGCACAGCCTCTGCTCTCAGTGCTCTCAGAAGGTCAGGGGAGCAGCACTTGGCGTCGGAGGATGGAGTCTGCCAGCTTTCCTCTCTCCCCACTTAGAACAGATCAATTCTCCTCCCGCTGAATCAGCCCCTCTAATGGCCCCAGGTGCAGCAGTTACACACCTCTTCAGCGCTGGAAGAAATGCCAGTGCACACAGAAAGTTGTAAGCCTGTGTGGATCTCAGTCCAGCAAACACAGGCATTGCTGAGTGATGACAGCAGGGAAAGAAGCGCCCAGGGGATCCCTGTGGTTTCCCCTCATGCCAGCCCACTACAGCCTTGATGGAGCCGAGGTTTCTGAAGCTGCCAGAGGACTCTGCTGAGGTGAAAGCAGTCCTGGGGAGAGAATGGGGATATTTGTTCCCAAGAAGACAGCCCCACTCACATCCTGAGCACTGGATAAGCCAAGGTTGTTTCATTTACTAAGTCCATTTATTTCAGGCTGGGACGGTGCTGGTTTGTACTAATGCCAACAAGTGAGCAAGGCCCTTCCTAACTCTGGCCTGAGCACTGAGTGATATTTATACTAAAGGTCCACATCACAGCTGAGCATCTGCCTGAGCAAGAGCCTTGGGATAAAAACACAGCTGCTGGAGGTATTTCAGGACTTAGCTATTTCTGCAGAAAAGCTGCTTTGCTGTCTGACAGTCTTCAAAACCCTCCCCTTTGCACCCCATGTCACACATGGCACCCTACACAGGTCCTCGAGACAGGCTAAACAGGCAACTGCTTTGCTCATATGGGAAAAGGAGTTGCCGAAGCCACCTTCTGTCAATCTACCTCCATCCCAAGCCCTTCACTCTCCCCACTGGTTTTCTGACTGATGCCATCCAGGAAGTGACTCCAGGTCCATGGTAACTGTGCCTAGGCCTCGCTAGAGTCATCAGCCTCAGGCTAGGCTCAGCTCCTAGTCACCAAGCTGTCCCTAAAACTTTGATTTTCACACTGGCTCAGCTCCTTTGGTGCTTCTGAGCATGCTGCAACAAAGCCACATGCAAGCCTGTAATGAGCCATCACCAAACCAGAGCCCTAATTTAACGCCACATAACCAGGCAAGCAGGATGACACAGGGAATGAAAATTATAATGTCCTTTTGGGGGCACTGGAATGGAAAGTTTCCCTTTATTCTGTCATCTGCTTTTCCTGGGGCCCTTGTGCATGTGAGCTGGCCAGGCTGCTGCAGGCTGGCTGATGGCACCAGCACAGCACTGTGGGATCTGCTTGGATGCACGTGGCAGCTTCCCAAAATCCAAGAGTTTTGCCTGGATCAGGACTCTGCGGAGCAGCCCTTCTTGGAGCACAGCAATTGCAATTTCCCAGAGCACTGGGGAGGGCAGGGAGGCTCCAACAGGGCTGCCAAAGGGCTCTCCCTCTCAGCAGATGCCATGGCCAGGTGTGGAGAGGGCACTTATGGGGCACTGCCATCTGCCATGTAGCTGAGTCTGTCCTCCATCTACATCCCTGCTTATACCACATCCATGGGGCTCATCAGGGGCAGAACATCCTCCCCAAGAAGCTCTCAGATGTTGAGCTGAGATTACATGGGAGGTCTGTCCGTGAGGTGCTCATCCAATGGGTACTGGAGCTGCTCACAGCAGCATTTGCATCAGTTTTATTGTCAACAATTTTCAATAGGAGAGAAATATGCTCTGGGCTGAAATGGTGATGAGGAACATGATAGGAAAGCTCATGGCAGGGGCAGAAAAGGTGCCATGTGGGGATGGACTCCTCCCTGCTGATGGAGCACAACCCCAGGCAAGGGAGAGGGGGAAGAGGCCCCCTATATATGCTGTGTTTGTTGCCGAGTTCCTCGCCACTCTTACACTCTCTTTGCCTTATGCATGGGAACTTCTCTGTCTCCTCAGAGACTGAGAAACTGAGCAACTGAGGCATGGGGCTCCTGGCCCTCCAGGAGCATGGAGGACCCTGGGTGGTCCTCTCAGCCTCAAAGTGAGTTACTGGCACTGAGAGTGAAACAGGAGGTGGAAGATGACTGAGGTGAAGCCTCAGGGACAAGGACAAAGATAAGGACAAGAATGAAGATGAGGATGGGCTGCTTGAAGATCCATCTGCCTGGGAGCCCAACCCAACCCCTCCCCATGCTGACACAAACTGAACTCTGTATTCAGGATATAGGACTCCTTTAAACTGGATTCCTGAGTCTTGGCTGATGCCTTTATTATCTAGTTGAATAGCATACCCCTGAGTTAATAAAACTCTCCCAAAAAATCCATGGTACTGGCACTTTTCAGCATCCATTTTCCCCTTGGTGGTATAATCATAAAACATCTCCTCTAAAGTTTTGATTAAACAAGGCAAAACATGTTTATCTTTAAAGCACCAAGGAAGCCAACCAGGCTGGCATGAACAGAGACACAGAAGTTCCCACAACTCCCCTGGGAGCAGAGGGGACCCCTTCCCCAGTTGAGTCTTTACCAAGGGACACAGGCCAGTCTCTGCCCTGTTGTCATGACACTGATGCCATTCCTTACAGGATGGAATTTCTGGATGCAGTCATGCTGGGACTGGATCTATCCATTTTACAAAGCAGCCCAGTGACCTAAGACACTGGCTTCCTGTGCAAAATGGGTTTAAGCTTTTACAGACTGGTTTTGAAGGGGGTGAGAAGCTTCACGAAGCCACCCAAAACTGCTGCCTTCATCCTTATTATCTTCAGTGAAAAGGGACATACAGTCTGTCAGATTTCCAGAGGTGTGTTTCTTTTGGAGATCTTTTCTTATTCTTTCTACCCTGACCAGGGATAGGCTAAGGTGACAGCTCCAGGGTAAGGGCTTCTCCATTAGCAAAACAAACTAGTGACTGCTGAATTCAATGAATGAAAGCAAAGATGGGACTTTTCTGGAGCATTTCTGATGGGAAGACCAAGGAAATCCAAACTCCTGAACACAGCAAAATTCTCCTCACTGTCTCCTTGGGCCACTAACCAAACATGCATCAATGGGAATGTGATACGACTTGTAGCCCTGAAGCCTTCCAAACATACCCCTCTGTGGTTCTATAGCAACCCAGTGCTGTTACATGAAGCTGGAGTTATGCTGAGATGGGGATGATATCTGTGCCAACACCACTTCTGGGCTCTCAAGAAGCCCATTTTACACACAGCAGCAACACACTTATCAACCACGGAAAGCCTTGAGTCACACTCACAGCCTGATCAGACAGCATTGCCCCTGGCCCATGGAAGGATTAGCTGACAGACTGGAGATAAGGATTTAGGCTTACTTTGCTACTATTTGGAAATAAATGACGCAGGAAATGTTCTTGCAGGGAATGAAGCCAGTGGAAAAGCCCAAAGGATGGCTGGATCATTCAGGCAACCGTAGCCACACTGGAATACTGGTCTCAAAAATGCTCTTACTTCAAGCTTCAGGTGGACACCAGAGCATGATCCCAGTGAGGGGAGAGGGGGAAGAGCCTCCCTGCATATGGCCAAGCTGCTGTGTTTGTGGCCAGGTTCATCACTGCCATTGAACTGTGCAGTTCAGGGCAGGCATCCCACCTTGCTCCAGCTCACATACTAACTCAGAGATCTTGGACAGCATCTGCACTGGAGCACACCAGGGCACTGCAGTGCACACAGGTCTCAGGGCCCCTGGAGACCTGCCTTTGCCTGTTGGAAGTCACCAGTGAAGCCACTGGAACCAGATAAGTCACAGTGCTAGGGCCAGCCTGTGGCTCAGCAGCACTCATCTGCCAGGAAAGGCATGGGAGCAAAGGTCAGGGTATCTGACAGGCAGGAAGTGCAAGCAAAATTGGATCAGGACTGGAAGTGGGTGTGAGAATCACTGGAAAAAGAAACAGAGAGAGTTGTGTGAGACTCAGGGAATGTGGGCAGGGGTGGTTATCTGCCTACAGTATGCCACAGGGCTGGCTGGCTTAAAACACCTATGGGAGAGGGGTGGGAATATTTGATGGAATGGGTGGGCTCTACAGCAGCAGAAAGCTAATAGGCATGGCCATCAGGGAGGACAGCCATCATCACAGCCCTGTGCCTGCTCTGCTAGAGGCTGTCTGGGACTCACCATCCTTGCTCAATCCCACCACAGTGTTCTATGGGCAAGCAAGTTATGCACACAGTAGAAGCTGCTCCCTGAAGAACGTTCCCAGCTCTTGCTGACTCCAGAGCACTGTCTCTTACGGACCACTAATTTAGGTGCCTAAATATAGCCATAAGAAGACCACATTTAGCATGAAAACTCCAGTGAACAAGGCCAAGCTGAGCACAGACTGGGCTCATGGCAGTCCCCACAGCTCCTTTGAACTGGGTATTACAGTGATTTGTTACCTCTTTCTGAATTTGTCCCTGCATCTTCTGCAGAAACTCACTAAAACCATTTAAAATGGTCAGTCTTCTGCCTTTTCCATTGTCTGACATTTACAGGTTAAAAAAAGGGATGCGGTCGTGGCCCTCAGATCATGTTAACACCAAACAAAAGACTTTAAAGAGAAGGAAAAATTTTGAAGTTATCCAAAAACATAATGGTCTGAAATGAGCCAATACCTGTAACTCTGCCCTGAACAGATATTGTGATTAGGAAGCATCAGCAACAGGGTCTAAGGAGGCCATACTGGTTTTTGCCATTCCTGAGGACAATTTCGTTATGCTCAGACTGTGAACTCTCTGTGTGTTGGAGATGGAGAACAGTTTTCTTTTGGGCATCACTACATTTGGTCACTGAGACAACCTAACAGCAGACACTTCGAATGGAGCAGCCTGGTGAGAAGACAAACTCCTCAAAAGGTGCCTAGAAAAGATTTTTCAGTCATATCAGTTAACAGAATTGGTGCCAAACACTGAGAAAAATCATTGTGTGCTCAGTGTGCAAGGTAATTACCCTGTCCTGGCACACAGATGTCCTGTAAAAGGACTCCTGTCAGAGTGGAATAAAAACCCGAAAGCTTTTTCCTCAATCCCAGGGGGTCCCGATGATGCAAATTATCCTTGGGATAAGGACAGAGGGATGGGATGGCCTTTCCTTCACCTCCCTGGGGGACAGACATTGCCCATGCAAACCCTGGATCCAGCCCCTACTGGGTTCAGATTTTCTGCAGTGCCATTGGGCTCTTCTGGATGAGATCAATTACTTCAATTACCTTTTAGCTCTGTGGGAAGCTCCAATACCCAGAGCCTGCCCACATGCCACTGCTATAATGGCATTGGCTGAAAAGGCTGATGGGGGTATTAATGACCAAGGGGTATTAATGACCAATGTTTTAGCTGTGAGATCTCTCAGACTGAGGCAGTGGGGAGGAAGGAAATGAGAAGGGTATTTTAGTTGAGATCATCCATAAAAAACACTAGACAGGCAATACCTTGTGTTCTAGCCTGACTTCAAATATTGCTGCGATTCCAGTGACAAACAGACACCAAACCACATTGTGACCTAAACAACCCAAAAGCTGCCCAGACTTCCCTAACTTTTGTGCCTACCACAAGGAGCCATATCTGCAGCACCTCTTTACTTGGGCTGGCAATCCTGAGGCAAGAGGCTCATGCACCCACAGGCACATACACCAAACCCGTCCAGAGGGGCAAAATCAAGATGATGCCCTGCAGAGTGCAGTGACCCCAGCAACCTTAAGTTGCAGCTCTTGATACCAGCTGGCAGGCAGCCCCATCAGCCACCCAGCAACATTTCCTTATCACTCAGCATCTATTTCTTTTTTTTTTCTTACTTCAGCTTTACATTTTTGCATGCCAGCTCAGTAAGCTGTTATGGATTAGAGTTTAATAAAAGCAATCAAGCACGGATGTGAATATGCAGCTCCTGCAATACTTGAGTACTGCTGTTATCTCACAGAGCTTAGGGTCTCATGAGAGAACATTTGCAGTTGTATGAACAGCAAGTTTTAAGAAGTTGCAATTTTTCCAATCCTTCTCTGGCTACCACTCTTAAAACACACATCCACACTCTGAACACCTTTTAACTGCCTTAAGAAAGTCCAACTGCTGTTTCTCTTTTAATACAGCACCTTCTTAAATGTTTTCAAATACAGTTCATAAAAACATTTGCATAGGAAGTATATTCTTATTTGCTACTGACATGAGACCATGTGAATATACTTCACTCTGGATAAATACAAGTACACTGGAAATCAGATTTTTCTATTATTATACAGTAAGTGTTTTCACTCAGAGATGCCCTGTATTTAATAACATTAAATGCCAATGGCATGAAAGATGTATCACAACTGATACTCTTCTGCTTACAAATGAGCTCACTCTGCAATTTAATGTCAAGCCACAGTGCTCTCTCCCCCTCTCCTGCTCTCCTGACTGAACTCAGGGATGCTCCAGAAATAGCACTAGATATTTCAACCATGTGAACAGTTGTGTCATCTCAACAACACATTCTCCTGTGTAGTTTTCATTTAAATCACAGTGTCACCTGGGGCAGAACAAGGAGGGGTTAGTCCACTAGTACGCCCTGGTCCATGGTGGGAACAACTTCTTTTAAATTGCTTCTGACAGATGCTTATCCAGCACTTGATCCAGTCCTTGGGGTGCCCAGCACAACGTGCCCTAAATGGTGGATTGTCACGCTCTGCTCCCACCACCTGCATAGTCATTTCTTTTGTGAAGCCCAAGGAATGGTGCTGCCAACCCATCTCCTGGTGACGTCTGCCAGCATGCCCCTCTTATACCCACTGAAACCTTCTCCCTAAGCTTTTTCTTGCCATCTGATAACCTCAGAAAGCTGCTTTCCTTACCCTGCCAGGCCAGGACCTCTCATTCCACTGCTTCCAGTCCCTCAGCTGGCTGTACTGTCCTTGCTGCTCTCCTGCTCTTCATGTCCTCCTGTACCCTAAATGGGAGCTGAGGCCTTTGTACCACTAAGCAGTGCAACAGGATCAGCTTGTGTTTCCTGCTCACTCCTCTTTTGTCTATGCTCTCCAGTGCACCTCTGCTATGGCAGGGCACTGCTGGTGACTGAGATCTTTTTCTATTCACCTCCTCAGTCAGTTATTCCCATGTCCTTTCCCTCTCCTTCTATTTGCCTCAATCCTCACCAAAGTGCACCCTGTTTTCTTCAGACTGTGTCTCCCATTTGCCACAGCTTAAATGACTTGCACAGCTTCTCTCCACCTGCTGCACAGGAAACAGCCAGGCAAATGATAAATGCCACACAAACATTCCCAGGCCTGGGAGCCAGACATATTTTTTGCCTGGACACTGTGGGACGTCACAATAAATCACATCAGATCCGACTGAGTTACACTGCAACATGCAAATCAAGACTTAAAGGGGTCAGCAAGAAGCTGGATGCAGGAAAAACATGGAAAATGTTGCAGCTAGAGCTGTTGCTCTTCTCTGGGATTTCATCTTGTTAGAGAGGATGAGAAATCCCTTCCTGCCCCAGAGACAGATGAGGCTCAACCGTATCCCACTGCAGCATCCCTTTGCCCTGGGAGCTCCTGAGCTTTGCTGGTGTCAGGACTCTCCTGGAGAGGGGCTTGGCACAGTGCTGCTCCATGGAGGATGCTTGTTGCTGCTGGATGAGACATCTCCACTCTGAGCCCATGAATCCTGTCAGGGATGCTGAGGTTGAGTTACACACTGCCTAGTTATGCTCAGTGACCCAATGGCATTGGACTGTCCCCAAGGATCTGAGTAAGAGCTGTACAGAGAGTGGGATTCATCCTGGTCTGACTGCAAATGCAGGGCCCAAGAACTGCATTTCAGAAGCAGAACAGGATAAATCAGAACTTATCTAACAGTAGAAGCACACAGGATAAAACTATGCAGGACAAGTCCAGCAACATAATGGGAGGCAGCTCAGCGAGTGCTTCTCTGGGGCACAGACATCCATGGAACACTCATTTCCCTCTGGGAGACCAGCCAGCAGCATGCTGATATGCTCTGACCTGATCAACAGCTGCTCTGCAGGAAGCAATCCAGGGAGGACCTAAATATGGGTCCCCTGGCAGACAGTGATGGGAGTGGCCACAGGGCTGGAGTTGGGGATGCTCCTGTGCCACCACCAGACCCAGATTCCATATGGACCAGTGATCCATGCCTTGCTCTGGCCCTGCCACCCCAGAGAACAGGGTCTTATGGGTCCTGTCGGGAGGCAAAGATGAGGTGCACTTGACTAAAAAGCAAGTCCAGAGCCTGTGTTCATGTAAGCTGTCCAGGTGGGAGGCAACCAATTTTAACAACAACCCAGTCTTAAGATGATGATCTGGCTCCAGGCCAAGTCTTTATACTAAGCTCCTTGACATCCTGTTTAGAAAAGTATTATTAAAATCTAATTGCTGCATGCATATATCGCTGTTTTAATTATAACAGAAGAGAGATGGAGCAGTAATCAATCTCTCTCTCTGATGCTAATACACATCTGAAGAAGGAACCGGCCATGGGAAAAGCCAATCAAACATCACCTATGGAAAGGAGAGGGAGATAGTCCTAATGACAGTCCATGTTCCCAACAGCACTGCCTCATTGTGGCCAGCGGTGGCCTCCCTAAAGCACTCTTTGCTTTGAGACACTGACCAGGACACTGCACCAGAATTAATTTTACATGTTTCTTGCTGTGTCTCTCTTGTACCAAAATGTAATTACTTGAGAGCCACAGACCAGTTAAACCCATCTGCTCAGCTGGCTGCTGATACTAATAGATCTTCCTTGCAACAAAGTAGCGCAAAATAGAGGCACGCTGGGAAGAAAAGGAGGTATAATTCATTACGGTCCTCAAGGTAAGGACTTCCAGGGGTAACCTTTCCATTGCCCAGCACGTCCCACGAACACTGAAGATGGAACAAGGTTAATCAGCTGCTGACAGCTTCAGCAAGACAATGGCCAAGCTGGGAGAACAAACCATCTGACAATTAATAGATTTCAGTACTAGAGGGAACCTACCAGCAGAGGTTAACTGAGGTTGATGCACATCCTCAACATTGTGGATAGACTCACTACTGAGCAATTCTTCTTCATCAAAAGGGGTGTCAAGCACCGGAACAATCTGCCCAGGGAAGTTGTGGTGTCCCTCTCCCTGGAGGTATTTAAAAGACATGTATATGTGGCACTTTGGGAACCTGGTGTAGTGGTGGGATTGGCAGTGCTGAGTTAATGGTTGGACTTGATGGTCTTAAAGGCCTTTTCCAACCTAAACAATTCTGTGACTCTGTGATGAAGAGAAGAACAGTGACACAAAGACAGTCACTGTAGCAAGGCTGAAAACCTAAACGCCCCAGTAAACATGACCTGATGCCTGCCCTGATCATTGTGTTGCTGGAGCTGAAACTGAAGGTCACGGCTGGGGCAATGCTGCCAGGCAAACAGCCAGCATTCCTCCTAGCAGCCCTTGGAGAAAGAAACACTTCGGAGGAGATGGCATAGACTTTGTACAAATAATGCTGCTTCACCTCCCTGTATCCCACTACTTCTTCCACAAAACAGTTCACCTCATAGATTCTACATGTGAAGTGCTGGGAGATGCAGATACCACAAATGCCAAGGCATGGAGGTTTCTCCAGGTCCTTTGCTTATCTTGCTCTTTCCCCCTCACTGCAGGAGAAAGGTCAGCATCATTTGAGAGCAGGGTGAGACACAGCCCATCAGGGGATGAGCCCATCACATGACACAATGCCCAGTACTGTGCAAGTACCTCGGCAGCAAAAACAATCCTGGAAAGAGATGTTTTCACAGGAGGCAACCAAACAGGAAACGAAAGACAGAAAGGAGACACTTGCACTCAGAAAATTAAATCCTAATATAATTGCAGCAATTATACTTTCATAAACACCCTATTTGCCATAAAGATGTATAAAATCCCTAAGCGAGAGCTGCAAATGCTCCAAAGGTGAAAGGAAGGTAACTGAAGAAAGAGTGCCAGCTTCTCCCTAGCCTGTAAAATCTTTAAGAAGCCTGGATCATTGTGAATAGCTATTCTTTGTAATTTAACTTCCCCAGCAACCATCTGTAAGTAAGCCAGAAATCCAGCGAGAGCAGCAGAGAATTTGTAACAGGGTTGATTTATTCCAGTAATCCCTGATTTAACCATAAACAAATCCAATCTTTCCTATATGATGATCTGGGACTTGGGTGCTGTTGTGGTGTACACAACATGAGACAAATTCTCACATCACTCCCAGCTGAAATCACACCATGCTGTAGGCACAGGATCACTGACTAGGCTGGGCTCATGAACATAATCCTGAGTCCTTTTATCTCAGAAACTTAGTTCAGGCTCTGAACCTAAGCAAAATCAGGCAGACACCAGCCCTGCCAGATGGTTTTGGTGCTTCGGAAAGGTCTTCACTGAATTTGATTCCTTGATTTCAGTCCATCTCCTCAGTGTTTCAAGGTCATGTGGAGACTTGATACAAAACCTGTCAAAGTCCTTGTGACCTCCATGCCACCAGGCTTCGCTAGATCAACCAAGGAACAAATTAAAAATTTGAAATGCCAGTGAGGACACCAACCCACCTTCCCAAATAAACCTGGAGGCTGTTCTGAGATAACATCCCAGCTGTTCCACTGACAGCTGCCCTTTGGGGGTGATTTTTGTGTTTGTTACACCTTGCACTTCCGTCATAATCTCCGCAATCTCCTGTCTTAGCTCAGACATGCACTTGTCACGTGGCTTGGCATCAAAAGAGAGGTACAGAACCACAGGAGCAAGTTACCTCAGGAGGGACAGGTAAAGCTACAGAGGCTGAGGGTGAGAACCACACTCAGTCCCTGTGTAATGCAATGGCACAAGAGCAGCTGCCAGCCTAGTAAGCAGCCAAAGTGTTTGATATTCCCTGTCATATAACAGATAGAGCTTCAACAGATTTTTTCCAGAAGGCTGAAAAACAAGCTGGCAGTTCCAAGCCATAAGGTGCTAATTAAGAAACACTAGGTGAGCGTTAATGAAAGAAGCTTTGAGAGACGGGAGGAAGCACAGAGAGTGAACCACCCACACCTCCCATCCTTGGTCCTATGTACCATGTCCTTGGTCACCTTAAAAAAGCAAAGACACTTTCTAGGGAGCAATGAAATAAGATAAGGAGATAGATGATGGCTCAGTGCTCCTGTTGTCTGCCCTGGTGATGAAAAACAGACTGTGACAGGTCTCCTAATGAATAGGAGAGTTCCAGTTTCACCTACAGAAAGAGAGACAGAAGGCTGTTTAAGGGCTGAACCAAGGTATTGATAAACCAGGCTCAGTCCAGCAGAGATTATTGATGGCTGGAGGATTTGCACTAAGCAGACACCAAGGGTGCTGGACTTGTTCAGCGTATAGAAGACATGGCTTTGGGTGACCTAACAAGCACCTGCTAGCATCCAAAAGGAGGATATTAAGAAGACAAGGATGGATTCTTTACAGGAGTGCACAACAGGAGAATGAATCACAACAGGCATAAATGGAAACAGGGAAGGATTCAACATGACTTAAGACAGTTTTTTTCCCACGGTGACAGTTGCTCATTGGAACACGACTCCAGAGTGGCTGTTGGATCTCCAGCCTTGGATGTTTTCAAGAGGAGCCTGAGCCTTGAGCAAGCTTGTCTGATCTTCATCTTCTGCTTTAAGCTGGAGGTTGGACTAGAGATATCCCAACATCACCTCTAGCCTGAATGTACCTGTGGCTCTGCAATTCCAGGATGTTCTCCATCACTAAGTGTAAACTGAAGGATGAGTGTTGCAGCAATACCCTACTCTTTTGTTATGCTCTGCTTGCAGACAGCATTTCTAAGCAAATGTTCTCTTAACCATATATTGCTCATGATGTCAGGACCAGTGCAGAGCAATCCAGCCCTCAAGATGGCAATTCCCAGCCCCTGGAGAATACTGGCACTCTGTAAGAGCAGACCAGCTCCCTGGCACTCTCCTCCCAGAGTATCTAAAGGTTGAGGAAACTGCACAGACCAGCTTGAGTGTTGGTATTAGAGAGGTACAGAGAGGAAGCAGGTTCCTCAGTGAAAAATGACAACCAGGAAGCACTGAAGAAAACCCAGGAAGAGTGGAAGCCTGAGACAGGTGGTGATAGGACCAAGGAGGGAGTTGGACTAAGACTCTGTGAGAGCTAGAATCACAGGGATCAGAAAGTGGGGATTATTTCCGCATGCTTACCAAAAAGTGGAAAAGCTGACATAAGAATGGAGCTTATATGATCCCAGGCATGTGGGACAAGTATATGTTTTCGCCACTAGGCTTATTTCAATGGCAGATAAGGGATAACACTGATTTAATGTCAAGAAATTCTCACTGTTACTGTAACAACTTGCTGTCTCTGAGTGATTACAGTTTGGTTAACACACAAGCTAAAAAAAAAAAAAAAGCCATAATAAAGAGGACTGAGCAGTTCAGTAGTCTGTAAATCTCTTCATATGCAGCTATGTAGCCTGTTCTGAGCTGTGATTACCTCCTTATACAGCTGTGACTATCTCTCTGTAATGCTGCCTGTCAATTCCCTTCCCATTTCAATATAGTCAACTGTGGAAGTAGATTTAATAGATTTTAAAACCCAGAAATCACCATAATGACTCATACAGTTTCAGTCAGTAACCTCAACACACCAATGACTCTTCCTGGGGCTAAAACACATCTTCTACTAAAAGACAAGGTGTCTTAACCTGAAGGAGTTTGAGGGATGTAGACAAGCTAGTGCCATGCTAAGTATCTGTGCTCAAATCCCCGTTTCAGCTTGGTCAGCTGCCAAATCCTATTATATCTCTTCTGCCAATTTTAAAGAGCCTTCTACCACTGTAAATCCCTTCTCATGTAGGTGTTTTAGGCTCAGATCAAGTTATATTTTGTTAAAATATATATTTATATATTACGTAGAACTGTATTATATAC
>VXAU01000975.1:245489-356278 GCA_013399695.1 Formicarius rufipectus | reverse complement strand
ATAGTACATAATATACTATATATAGATATATATGAAATATAGCATATAAAGCCATTAGATAGATAATCAAGCTTACTTTACTTGTAAGGGCCTAAAAAATGTCCTTGAAGTTATGTTTCCCAGATCTTAGGTCAACCCCTTTTCTCTTTCCAGACTTAGTTTCCATTTCTTATCTATTTTCAATCAATCAATCAATTAGTCAGTCACATCCACTGCAATGTCAACCCTGGATGTGTGCTCTGCAGTTGGTGATGGATTTGCTAATGCTGCTCCCAAACACAGGGCTCTAGTTTCACTCCTGCTCTGAATCACCCCAGCGAGGCAGCCAGCGTTTGGCTTGGTGTTCCAGTGTCATGCTGAGAGCTCATGCTTTCCCTTACAACTTTCAAGTCTCTTCAGCATCCCCAGTTCCAGGATGCAGCCCTAGAGCTGCAATGGTGGTTTGTGTGGGATATATATCCACCCTCTGCCACCTTGTTTCTGGCTGTGCTCTGGTGCTCTGATGGGCATTACTGAAACAACACTGTGGTACACAGCCATCTGGGTTGGCACCTGAGATTATTTTGCTGGCAGTGATATCTACTTGGCAGCACCAATCACAGCTGACACTGACAGCACTATCAGCAGGAGGTGGGTCACAAAAATACCTTGCTGAACTTTGCCAGACTCATCTCTGTCAGGAGAGATCCCTTCTTAGTCTCCTTTAAAGGTCTGCTGGTCCCAGCTCCCTTTAGCTGAATCCATATAGGTGGTTTGGTGTGCTTCTTTTAAACATATTCCAGAGAAATTCCATGTTGTTGAACCATTCATTCAGGCTCTGAATAGTACCTTTCAAAATTTTTACCACAGACCTGAGTCAAATGGCAATTATCAAGTAAAGCTGAAAGCCCACAGAGTACTGAATGTATGGAGCGTGTGGCAGTGTTTAAGACAGACAGACAATTCTTTCTGAAGCCAGGGAACCAGGTCAGTTGCAATGTGCAAGCTTCCTCCAAGTTCTTCAACCACATCACATAATGCATTGCATTTCTGTAGTGTCTTTCAGCCCAGCCCACACCTTTTAAAAACTTGAAGCTTACTAAGGGAGGAGCAGGAACAAAGTGCAGTCAGTGGTTTTGCTGCAGTCTGCAGGAAGCCAAAAGCACTCTGAAGCACAGGGACACAGGCTATACCTCTCCAATGACTCTCCCTGCCAGTGACTTCAAGCCAGGTAAGACATAGGGATAAAGAGGGGGGGAGACACCAGTTACCTTGGAAAGCCCTGCTCAGCCTGAGATCAGAACAGTTACAGGTATTTCAGAGATAAAGAAACTGAGGGTTGGAGCTCCCTCTGCCAAGCCTCTCTTTCTTCTTTTGCAGGTTGGCAGTTGTGATGCCCCGTTTTCTTTCTGCTTCTCTAAAACACAGCTCAGACCAACCTTGACTTGAAATGAAGGTCTGACTGATTGCAGAAGACCTTGTCTACTGCACCTGCCTCTGGGAAATCATGCCTGGCAGAAGATCCCTGGCTATGGGCAGGGTAAAAGCACTCTGAAGAATGGAATTTCCCCACATAGGCAAGCAACTTGATGTTGTCCCTGCCACTGCAGAAGGGATGTGAGATCACTCTACAAGACTTGTGCCCTACAGACACTCCAGGATTTCCATCCTCAGGCAGTGCACTTCAGGCTTGAGCTACCCCAGGCTCTCCCCACTGCAGGAGCAGAACCTGCACCCCACTCTTTTGCTAGTGCCTTAGGCTGGGAAACCCTGTGAGGCTGGGCTGAGTCAGTCAGCACCTCCACAGACCTGCCTTTGGCCTCATGGTAGGAGACAAACAGAGGTATCTCAGGCTGGGCTTCCCTTTCACTTGTGCAGTCCAAGTTTCCCAGCCCCCAGGTTGAGGGAGCAATGTGGGCTGCACCGTTTTTACAGCACAGCTTTTTTTTCTTGAACAAGCAATTGTAATTGAAACCCAACCCATCAGCCTTTAGATCAGCTCTATTTCAAACTCCAACCATGAGGCAAAGACTGGCATGCTTTTATTTATTTTTTTTAACTGACATGAAATACACTAAATTATTAATTCCCCACACTCCTGCTGGATGTTCTTTAGTTGCCTAGGCCAGACAAAATGAGAGCCTTTGAATTAATTTTCCTGGCTTCGAAGGTTCCTTTAGTGCAAATCAAAGCAGGAGGCCTAATCCTGGAGAGGTGGAGCACCCTCCAGTCTCACAGCTGCATTTGCAATGTAGTTTCTGGTCATTCTGGTTTTGGTGTCTGACTTCTGACACCAAGTCTACATAATCACCAAAAAGTCAGAGGAGGCAAACAAGAAAGAAGAGACTGAGCAGTTCCCACATTCATGCTCCCTCTGTGCTCCTGGGGAGGAACCTTTCCCCTTCCCTGCAATCCCAAATCCTCAGGATATCACAGCTGACACCAGCAACCAAGTGGGGAGATTTCTGCTCTGGCTGATCAGGGCATGTGTTACTGTGTACCCAGACAGAGAAAGGCAATGCTTTTGATTATCACATATAAAATATACCTGGAGAATAAAACACCAGTTTTAGGGTACATGCACTTTTCTTCTCTTCCCAGGTATATTTGTTTGCCTAATAAAGCATGTTTTCCATGCCCACACACTGTGACTGGATCATGGTGTTTGAGACCATCCTGGCCACAACAGCCTCAGTCCCCTGGGAAGGCAGCTGTTACCACATTGGGTCAACCTAATCCAAATTCCTAATCCAAAGCAGTTTTTGGGAAATCTCAGAGGATGACAGCAATCAGAAAGCTGAAAAAATGGAAAGGCAGTAACTATCCAAAAAAGGAGAATCACAGACTCTTCAGTTTAACCTCATTTTTCAGAAGTTGGGTGGAACAAGTCAACAAGCTGCAACATTACTGAAATGCATCACAACTAACATGCATTTGCACCAAAGAAGTCATGCTGCACCAAGCTGGTTTCTTTTTGCTACATTACAATAAGCCTTGTGGACAGGCAAGACACAGAAGCCACTAACCTCGATCACAGGAAGACTGCCAGTGTCTCCCTTGACATTCTGACCCTGAAGAGAGACAGTAGATCTACATAAAGTGGGTAGAAACTGGTAAGACCCAGTCAGTAGCTGTATCCAAAACTTGTGTGCAACTCCCATAGCTCCACAGTCTAGAGGGGATCTGGTCAGAGCTGCTCTTAGAGCTTGGGCATTGGGACAGATGGAAAAGCTGCAGGTGCCCTGGAAGGCAGGACTAGAAATGGAAATTACTTTTCTGGACTAGAGATGTGACCTGGAAAACCTCCATGTGATTTAAAAAGAACAAATGCAAGTTATTGCAAGTGAGCAGGGACAATTCCCTACACAAATATAGGTTTGTCAGGAGGGAGTGTTCTGCATTAGGGTTGGAGTTAGAGGGATAATCACCTGGACGGTACCCAGAACTCCCATGGACCTGTGAAACAGTCAGCTGTGCCACTGCAGAGCAATGGAAGTGTCATGGCCAGGCATATGGAAGGATCCCTTTGTGCTGGAGAGGACAGTGGGAGAGCCGCACCCTTAGGACACAGTGCAGCAACAGCACAGCTCATGGGATGCAGTCTGGAAGATAACAAGAAGGAGATTTCAGCCCAGCAGGTGGGAGATGGAAAACACAACAATGCCCAGGCAGAGCAGGTCTCTGCACTGACCAGGACCCTCTGAGGGGTGAGGAGCACTCAATCTCCAGACTGAGAGTAGTGGGATCACTGGCAGTTCCCTGGTGAGATACGGGAGTAGAAGAGATATGGGGATGTTTGCTCTAAGATGCCCTTACACAGTTGGTGTCTGGCATCCCAAATCACAGTCAGTGAATTGAAGCATAACAGCTTCCCTTCCGGAGAACCTTGGAGCTGCTTTGATTGCAGCCATTGCTGCATCTTTCACAGCCAGTGGGACTGTAAGGCAGTCCCTCTTCTCTTCTGCTTTACAGGGCTCTTCTCCACAGGATAAAAATAATCCTCCTGTGTCAGTTCCATCACCGTGAGCAGCAAGATATTTTATTTGTTGGCGATTCCTTCTCTCATTTAAACAATTTCCCATTCAGCCCATCAAATTAATTTGAGCAAGGGACATTTATTTGGCCTGCCTGCAGGCACAGGTGTATCCCTTTCTTTTTCTTTTGGAGGAGGTTGATAGGTAGCAAGAGTCATGGAGAGGCTTGGGAAGGGCTGGGAGCAGTGTGATGGTTTCAATCAGGGCATGCAGGGGCATGGAGGTCTGCAGATAAACACACCCAGTGCCAGGAAACAGGTAAAGTCTGAAAGTGAAGGACTTTTATAGCAATGCATTTGGGATGTGTTTTGCAATGGCACAGACACAATCAGGGAGCTGCCCTGTGTATCTCCCCAGGCAGCCTCAGCCCTTTCTAGCCCAGGTCGGCTGTTTGGGGAAGGCTGTGTCAGGATCTGGCAGTGGCTCAGGAGCAGTTGCAGGGATGTGCCAGATATCAAGCTGTAACTCTGGCCCTCATAGCTGCATTTCTTCCTATTCCATGTCATGACAAATTTCCTGCCTTTGTCCAAGTAGCAAATACCACGAGGCTTTGTAACTAGGGACACTGCCCCAGAGTGTCCAGTTGATGACCAGAGACAAGGTATGTATTATCACTAGTAAGGAAAATCTGAAGAGCTCAAAAAAGAAGAAAAGCCCACCCTCCCTAGCCTTTGGAGGATTGCTGGCCTCAGTGAGGAAAGGCAAAAACATGACTGGCATAGGTCTTGCAAATGAAGACCAGTGTTCTGTTCTCCATCCCTGCTGAGTCATCAGGTACTCAGGACACTGCACAGCCACGAGCTGGGGAGCATTAGTTCCATTTTTCCACCTTAATTGCATGTCCAGCACAAATGGAGGCCGCACCAACCCCCATGGAGGTGCAGAGCTAAGAGGGAGCTGCTCAAGTGTGTTCCAGGATATTTTGTGCTTTTCTGGCCAGGACAGTCATGGGATGCATGCTCCCCCTGACTGTGCTGTGATCCAGCTTCTTCACCCTTTCCCTCACACCACTGCCACATCTTCCCTCTGCTTTACACCAGTGCCTGCACTCACACCTTCCCCTTCTCACTCCTCTGTCTGCCAGAATGGACTGCACAGGGCCAAAATGGGATTACTGGGCTGGAGTGGTAACAGTGTGCAAATCATTGCTGTGCCTGCTGGTTGTGGGTGAGCATTTTTCGGTGCCCCACTGCACTTGCTAATTTTCACCAGGTCTCCAGTGACCTGCCTGGTCCAGCTGGAAATCTTGGGCTTGAAAGTCTGTGACATCCAAACGTCAGGCAGGAGGCAGGAGAACCTTCCAGGAGCTGGTCTCTAGTGGGACAGGGCTGTCCATCAGTGCACTCCAACCACAGCTCCAGTCTGGAGGGATGACAGTACTGGATGTGTCCCAAAAGCACTCAGCAGAAGAGAAGCACAGAGAAGAGGCTGTAGGAAAGCAGATCCATGGACAACTCTTACTTGGCTGCTGTGGCTCCCAGGGACATGGGTGTCCTCATCCCACTTCAATATGGAGAGGAGCTGCGTCTCACCCAAGCAGATGCAGAGACCCAGCCACTGCTTTGCACCTTGTCCTCATGATGACCCATCACTTTGTCCTTCAAACACATACTGTGGCTCAGGTGCTGAGCTAATAAGCTTTACTCCTCCACACCCCTGTGCAGTCTCAAGTCACCAGAAAAGCTGCACTACTGAGAGGTGCTTGGGGCTCTCTGGCTAAAAAACAGCTCACCCTCAGATGACCTGAAGGATAAGCACCCACATTACCTCCCTCAGCAGGCTGCTCTAATCAGTTCTGGCAGGGGGGGCTGAGCATCAAGCTGTCTGTGCAGGCTGGTGGATCTGCACTCACACCCAGCCCTTGCTGGGGCAATGAGAGTCTCCCAAAATGCCTCCACCGCTGGCTCTGCCCAAGGCATGCTTTGAAAATATCTTGTCCCCGCGGGTTCCCTCTGTCTTTGTGCTGGGGCTGTTATTCATGCAAAGAACTGGTGATTTCTTGGGATGCCCCAATAGCCTGGAGGGGATTTTAGTCATCTGCATAGAAATGAATGTACAGAGGACAGACGAAGCAAGAAAGAGGAAGGACAGGTGAGCCAAACATCCCATAAGGCTGGGCAGTGCATCTCTTGCTACAACATTGTGCTGTGCCCTCTCCTCAGCTGCCATGGCTTTTTGCCAAGGAACTGGAGGGACCTGAGGCTCTGGCTCAAAGAGAAGGTGTTCGAGATGATCAGGCATATTCAGGCAATCAAAGATCTAACCAAATGCAAGTCCTCTGAAATGTAAGGCAAGGCTCCTTCTCATGCATTAGGCATTTCCCAGGACAGGCAGCAATGGGCTTCTCAGGCTGCAGAGGAACAAAGTCCAGACTGCTGGGGCTTGAGGAGCTCTAGGATGGCAGACACCAAAGTACAGACACAATCTGTGCACAAAAAAGAGGATTTAAAGTCTGCAGACTGTAAGTCTGTAGCAACATAATAGCACCAGCATGGAGAAATACAAGGAAAAGTGTAAATAAGGCACCACTAGAAACTAAATTCAGATTTCAGTTACTGAGGACAGCAAGTCCAATGAACACAAACCAGATTTAAATCTAGAAAGTTTTGACTAATATTGATCACAAAACCAAATGCCCACCATATTTCTGTCCAAACTGCTAGTATTGCAAAATGGAGTAGTCTTGCATCACTTTCAAACATAGGCAACCTTTTCATTACACAAATATTCAAACACAAAACTAGAAAGTCAAAGTCAGTCCTCTTGACTTTATCGGTATCCCCCTGACACCACACAGCACCTCACAGGATGAGACTTGCACTTTAGAAATTATTCATAAGTACTGTGGAATTTTTGTAAAATGGGACCTTTTCTTGCTTCAGTTGCCAGTGTTTCCATTTAAGATACTAAACACACTTCACCCTGACCACTGGGAATTGACTTCAGCTTAAAATAACTTGTAAATATGCTGATGTTGTCTCTCCAGCAACTGCCAAACACAGCAGCCACAGAAAGTGACATTACACAACAAAAACAAGGTTGAAGACACATGGCAAGGAACAGTAAAAAGAAGAAAACCTCCAGTTCTGTGCTTCTGTTGCATAGAGTTCTCTTCTCTCTTCACATAGTCTGATGCAACCCAAAAATTATTTCTAATTTATGAAGAGAACAGACTTATTGGGAAGATTCCAGTCCTTTAGATCTACTGCAGGCTTGTTTGGGTTAGCTTTCCAAACAGTGTGAGTATCTCAGGTTGCCACATCCCTGTCTGGGATCCAGAACTCTTTTGTAACTGCGGTGTGGTACTCTTGGACACCTGGATTTGTTCTATAGAGCCACTCACCTGTACACAGTGACAATGTCCACGGTGTCCAGCTAAATATCCAAAGGTTTCAGTTTTGTCCAAGAAGGACTGTAGCCCGCTGGCACATGGACCATCTAATTTCTCAAGTAACAGCTTTCCAGGATTAGACAGTCCCTTTGTTTTATCCCAGGATATGTGAAACTGTAAAGAACCTGATGTGGGACAGTGGAAGGAGAAAGGATCCTTGTAGCCTGTGAGGGTCTTCCTACTAATGGGTTTCCTAGCACAGCAGCAGGGCAGGAAAGTGTGTCAGGGAAGGAGAAGGCAGAAGGGACATGAGAGGCTGTTTTTGTTAGTACTCCCCTTGGTAGTTGTTGATTTACAGTTATGAGTCACAGATCTGCATAGTAAAACAGCTGCAGGCCACAAGCAGTGCTGCTCACACTCTGGTTGGCTGCACAACAGTGGTGTGGCCTCTCACTGGGACCAGAACACGCTGACAACAGAGACTGTCAGAGCAACCACCTCCAGCCCTTTCTGCTCCAAGGGAGGCTCAGAGCCACCTGTCCATACCCATGTGTCTCCAGCCTACTCTTCTTGAAGGTCTCCAGCCCTGAGTTTCCTTCCCGTACCAAGGAGTCAACATCAGTGCTATGGTCATATGGCCTACAACAGTGACACAGAAAGCTGTGAATGATCAGGAATAGGGTTTCATGAGAGCCTGGATGTTCCCCATACTCCTCAGCTCTTCTAACAGTACTGAGAGCAGCTACTTGGAACTAGACTAAATAACAGGTAAGGCACTAAAGGGAAATAAAAAAGCATTTGCAAATCTCAGAGTAAGCTACCAAGCTGCAGGTTAGTTTTTATGAGTCCCAAGCTCAGCTGTGCGTGCCTCCTTAGCCAGAGGCCAAGCTGTCTCTGGAGGAGGCAGTCCTAATAAAGGCAGGGCACAGCAGCACTTGTTGCCAAATGCCTTCAGCACTGCTTGTGCTGTGTGATTCCGGGTCACTGAGCAATTAGCCAGCTCTGAAGAGACAGGGGAAATCGGCCACTGATCAAGCAGCACAGAAGCAAGTGAGGGAATCTCAATGAGAGAAGCATTTGCATGAAAACGGAGGGACCAGGAATTACACCACTAAAAGAGCAAAACTTGAGCCATCTGGAGAGGAGATACAAGTGCTTTTCTCTCAGACAGAATGAGAGCTGTTGAAATGGAAAGCTAAGGGACAAAATATACTTCTGTCAGTGCTAAACTACTCACCAGGCCAGAACTGATGTGAGCTTAGAGAATGTATCTAATCTATTGCTTCCTCTCTGAAATACAGTCACATGTGCTCATAGAGTGTACCTCATGGGACAGAAATGTGGGAGTTCATGTTAATCTTTTCATGCTGGTTGGCTCATCCCTCACACCTCCCAGAGCTACAGGAAAACACGAAGAACAGAAACCATCTCCTGATCCCTAACTCCAAGTTTCTCCTTGTAACCCTAGGAGATAGCAACACAAGGCTACAAAGCAGTGAAGAAGATATTTCAGCCTTCTCCTATAGTCTCCTTTAAACTTTGCAGACTTCCAACAATCTGCCCAAAATTCCCTTCCCTCTTTCGCCTCCTTAAAATCCCAACATCCTCGTACTGTCAATCCTGGGCCCCATATCCTAACTGATCCCTCCCAAACCTTGCCATCAGCTATGGTCAAAGAGCCACAGTGTTTCAGGAAGCAAAACTCAATGCCTCTGCCTTGGCTGAGCAGCATAGTGCTGGATGTGACCAAGGGCAAAACTGTCAGTGCTGCAAAGATGCAGGGGAGGCACAGGGAGTCCAGAGGTGACACTGGGTGGTGTGATAAGACACTGAGAGAGCAGAGCAGCTGCTCAGCATGTGCACGAAGGCTCAGAGCCACCCCACACCCTTTGCTTGTTCCCACACCACAAGCAGGTCACAGATACACAGCATCAAACACCCAGGTGTGTCCTGAACGAGCACAGTCCTGGAATGGGTGAGCAGCCGTGTTCCCCTTCACACTCCACTCGTGCCCAGCAAGACCCTGTCAGCCAGGATTTACTGCGTGGGAAGAAACACAACTACCCCTGAGGGACAGAGAAAAAGAGGTGCCTTGCATGTGAAGAAACCAGTAGCAGGAACAGAGACTGAGATAATCATCCTAAATAATCCAAGACAAATATCCAAGACAAGCATCAGGCCAAGAAGCTGTCTGTCTTCCTGGCCATTAGCCTGGGTACTGGCCAAGAAATTTGCCTTAGCCTCAGCAAGTTCTGTATTGTAATCTTTGGTTTTTTCTACTTCTACTCTTCTGTGGTCTCCCAATATTACTAAAAACACCGCGAACATTTTTTTACTATATTCTTACTTTTAGCATTGACAGAGGTTGTGCCAGGCTATTTTAGCAGTTTATAGAAAACCAAAGCCCATGAGCAGCTACATTCTTTCTGACTGTGATGACAAAATGCTTTAATTTCTTGCAACCCTGGAGTGAAACCCGGAAGGCTCACTAATTAAACAGCTCTGCCCAAAACTGATTCTTCTTACACCAATGCTTCCCTCGGGTGAACTCAACCCCCCAAGGTCATTAAAAATTAGAAATGATACTTTATTAGTTAAACAACTCCTGCCTGACATCCGCTGCAATATTTAAGGAGCACTTGGAGTCCAAAAGTGGTTTGTATGACATCAGAGCGCCACATGTTCCTACTGCTGCATCTTAAAACACTGCAAGCATTTCTGTCCCCCGCTTCTAAGCACTGAGTAGAAGGACCCAAACCAGTTTCACTGGCCTACTTGCACAGGGCAATACTTGTTGCCATGGGGTCTCTGCCCCAGCAGGGCTGGATGCCCAGGGAGATGGGTGTTCAGCATGGCCAGTGCAGGACCATGCTGCTGGTAGTCTGATTGCAAACGGACATTCAGCAGGCTCTTCTTTCTGCCCCATGGTTGCTCCTCCCACATGCTTTGGCTTATGCTCTCTTTGCCCCACCAAGCTCCCAGGTTCTTGGGTAATGAGTTCCTAGAGGACTCCCAGCAGTTCACACAGTCGTTCTACAGGGTTCACACAATCTAGAGACAACAGCAACAGGCACAGAAAAACCCCTACCACGATCACATCTCATGGAAGAAAATACAGTTCACTGCTTTGCAGCAAGGGGATGTCTTTGTCCTCCCCCAGAGACTTTATCTGTGGGACTAGGGAGAACTCCAGGACATGAACCACCAGGGCATAGACACGAGGATGCTTGCTGTGCCTCCTGTCCTGTACACAGGACCTCTGTGCCCTCTGTGTGTCCTTGACACAAGCACCTAGTAGTTAATAGAGCCCCCATCTTCAGCTTCCTCTCAACAATAAATGCACCTTTCCCCATGTGCCACTAAATGATTTAGGATGCCAAAACTCACATGGAGTTTTAAGCATTTTTTGAAGCTTTTACCATGTGTCTTGGTGAAAGCCACACTCTGAAAACAAGACCTGAGTGCTTTCGAGAAGTTCCCCCTTTGGCATATTTGTTCTGCCAAGTGTTCATAAATGAAGCTGTGCTAATGTCACTGACAGCAAAACTCAGAGTATTAAATAACACTTCTTAAAGATCCCCAAGTGTTTTGCAAACATGAATTAATTAAGCTGCAGGTCAATCCTGCAAATTATTTAAAGAGCTCTTGACCCTTCCTCCTTACTCAAGGACATGAAGACAGGAAGGACCAAGGTCTTATCCTTATCCTCCCTATTTCCACTTATCCACCACGTGACCTTTAACTGACTGGTAAAAAAGAATACATTCAGAATGGCTGAAATCCCAAGCTCAGGATCTCTTTATAAATCCTATGTCATAAGCCCAGTGGTATGAAGTTATCTGCAGAACAGAGGGAGTACAGCACTGTGTCTGTTTTTAGGGGAGGAATTGGGTTTGGAAATGACATGTGACTATTAAGAGTCCTCTCAAAAATCAGTCTGCTCTTCATACCTGTCAAAAGCAGTCATGCCAGCTGTGTGGAAAGGCAAACCTCTGTGACATCAGTGTGAAACACACAGGTAGTGGGACCCAGATGAATCTTAGTTTGCCCTATCCCTTGGGCACTCTGAGTTCTGCCAGATCTCAGCAAAGGCAACTCTCTATCTCCAAAGGTGCTGACGGAAGCCAGACCTGGCTGCTGAGCTCACAGATGGCTGGGGTTCACATGAAGGCCCCAACCTTCAGAAGCACTGGCCATGGCTTGTCCATTTGAGTGTGGGGCAGGTTTCCTACTGGGTTCAGTGGGGATCTATGGAGAACAGAACAGCCTGAGATACCCAGTACTGAGCCAGGCACAGACAGGTTTCTGTCTGCAAGGAGACATATCCTGGGATGCCAGGACTCCTCTGCACAGGTTTGGATCCTCTTCATTTACAAAAATCTCTGGAAGTTCCATGACTGGAACCATGGGGACTCCCAGAAAAGTGGGAGAAGTTGAGCCATTTTACAAACGAATGCTGGTTGCACAGGGTAAGGGTTTAAAGAGCACACTGACTTGACCTTTAGAGGATCCAGATCTGATACTCTGGAAGTACATCTGACTTCCCACAGTGAGATGATACTCTCCCAAACACAGCTACAGGCTTGGTGCCAAGGACATGGAGACTGGTGCAGGCACAGGAAGGAGGAAGATACAGTGGATGGCACTGCCTGTTCTGCCAGGCCGTGACTTCCCTCTGTTAAAGCACTCTCTTCCATCACCTAATCTCCTCACCACTTGTTCACTTGTGACACAGAAAGGCCAGTGAGCAGGCTGGGTCAGATCTACTGCTTTGCCACCACACTCCATGTCATCTCTTAAATTCTCCTGTCTTTCAACCTCCTATCTCCAGAGACAAGCTAGCTGCAGCCAAGGAACCTGAACACAAGCCATGCTTGAACATCCCTTCTTCCTCTCCACATATACAGGAAACATTTAGTTCATTGTTAAGTGTCCCTTCAAACTTAACCAGGCCTGCAGAAGACAGATAGTTTAATAACATCAGAGCAGGAGACTCCATTTCCATCCCGTTTATATGTTGCCTGGGATATGGCACCTATTGGTTTAAGGTCAGCAGGAAGTGATTGAGTCACTCCTGAAATAACAGTATAAATTGTTTTGTCAACAATATGCAATTTACTTCTCAAAAAGGTCAGCAAAGGGAGTTGACAACAATCATACCTGCACAAAGGGCTGCATCTGGCCACCAGAAAAGGAAGGAGACATCTGAATCCCTATTTGAAGGATGGGATATCATCCAGGGGGTCCTGGACAAGTGCAGGAAGTGGGCCCATGGGAATCTCATGATGTAAAGTGCAAGGTTCTGCACCTGTGTCAGGGCAACTCCCAGTAACAATCCAGGTATGAACAGAGGGAAAGCAGCCCTGCTGAGAAGAACTTGGGATTGCTGGTGAATGAGAGACTGGATATGACCCAGCCATGTGCACTCACAGCCCAGAAACCAAACATGCCCTGGGCTGCATCCAAAGCAAGTGGGCAGCAGGTCAAGGGAGGGGAATCTGCTTTGGTGAGACACACTTGGAGAGCTGAGTCCAGCTCTGAGGTCCCCAGGACAGGAAGAACACAGACCTGTTGGATCAAGCCCAGAGAAGGGCACAAAGACGGTCAGAGGCGTGGAGCATCTCTCCTATGAGGAAAGGCTGGGAGAACTGGGATTGTTCAGCCTGGAAAGAAGAAAACTCTGGGATGACCTAATTGCAGCCTTCCAATAGCTGAAGGGAGACTACAAAGAAGACAGAGAGGGACTTTTTACAAGTCTAGGTAGTGACAGGACAAGGGGGAATTGATTCAAACTGAAAAAGGGTAGGTATAGACAAGAAGAAATTCTTTACTGGGAGGGTGATGAGGCACTGGCACAGGTTGCCCAGAGAAGTTGTGGATGCCCCATCACTGCAAGTGTTCAGTACCAATCTGGATTGAGCTCTGAGCAACCTGGTCTGGTGGAGGGTGTTCCTGACCCTGGGAGAGGTTTTGGAATTACATGATCTTTAAGGTCCCTTCCAATCCAAATCATTCCATGATTCTGAGCCACAGTGCAGTATTGCTGGTGCTACTCAGCCCACAGCAGGGGTGTAGAGGAGAGCAGCCACATTTACGCGTGTGTGACCCATCTCTGCTGCTTAAGCCCTTGTGAAACCAGGCTCCATAAGAATCACTGTACTCAACCACACCAGAAAGGACTTGCAAAGCAATCAGGAAACTTGTTCTGAGTCAACCCAATGACAGCCCTGAGAGCTTGGATGATCTGGGGCTGGAGTTTTAATGGAAGTAGAAAAATGTGACGTGTATGACATATTCTCCTCCACAGATCCCACAGTCCAGACCCAAACAAAGTGCCCTGCTAATGTTTTCTATGCCCTCTAAGCACAGAGTAAGATTCACATTTCCACTGACATCTGGCTGAAGGAACTGTTTAAAAATCACTCTGAAGACTCTGGAGTGACACTAGTTTGATTAGGTCCTAGCCAAAGACCTGCTTATACAGGGGATTAGTAGAGTATATAAAACATTTGGGAGTATATAAATAAAAGATGATCATCTTGAGAGATTGCTTTCTTGGATCAGTTCTAAAAAGCCTGAAACCGAAAGACTCCACTTAACACAAGATAACTGGATATGAAAATTACAAGGGCTCAGAAAGGACACTGCATTTACAGCAATTCAACTCATAGCTGGATGAAGACCAGGAAAAAAGTCTAGTAATGGATCTGTGTGAGAGACATCATCATCCTTCACAATTGGGCCTCACTGCTGGGGAGGAAAAGAGACTCTCCCAACTCCCACAGGCACAAGTATCTCATTGTCACTTGAGTCAAGGTCCCCAAGTCTCCTCACATATTAAAGAGCACTGCTTGCTTATTTACAGGACATTTGACATGGTGGGCAGGGGACATGTTCTGATGCAATAACACAAGAAGACAAGCAGAATGGGTTCTATGGGAGGGCTTGGGGAAGAGTTGATATTTCCTTTACTTAGTCTCAAGGTGTTTTGTAAGTAAAACCCAAAGCTCAAAAACTATGAGAGCTCTGGGAAACAAATAAGCCTCTGCAAAGCTTTTGGACCAGAGTTTGAATCATGGTAAGAAAGTGCCCACAGACAGCAAACCCCTTTCCCACCAGTACCCACTCCTGCCCAGGAACAAACTGAGCCTTCTTACTCATAGAGTAACAGAGGCATGGATTTAACATCCCAGAAATCCTATCCAGAAGGTTTTTAATTGTAAGCACCTTGCTAAAGACAGCAGCTTTGTCTACAATATTGAGTGGAAGAAGAGTGGACAGTGATAAGGCATGAATAAACCTGCTGTGGCTTGGTACCTCCATTAGCGGAATGCAGCTTATCCTTACCTTGGGCATCTTGCGCAGATTGGGAGAGAGCTTCAAGGAGGTGATGAGGCCTCGTTCATCTCCAACAATGATAATAGGGTAGAAAGGATTAAACTGGATGTGGGTTGTTCTATTTTTTTTTCTGGTCACCACTAGCTGGGTGCAGAGAGGTTCGTGCTTATTAACGTTCAGATCAAACACATGGGCCTGGGGAAAAAAACAAAGGCAAAGAACACAAAAGGGATTAAGTAGGCAAGAAAATCCCCCAGTAGCAGGGTGTTGGCTGGAGAAATCAGAGAGAAAAAGTCCCATGAAAAAAACATCCCAGTCTCAGCACACAATTACCATGTCTTGTTAGGGCCACGGTTCTCTTTCAGGTAACTAGTGTGGAGAAGCCACTTGTGCTTCTTGTGAGGGACTCTCTGTCCTGCAGGGTCTCTCAGGGGGTGACAATCACTTCTTTGCTGTGGGTGCAACCCTTGGCAAGACTCTAGATGTTCCAGGATGGAGAAGGTTCAGAGTCAGCATTGCTAAGCCCACAGCTCTCAATCTCCCTTCTCAATGCAAGTAATGAGACAAACAGGTGTTAAATTAGAGTTTAACACAGATGGATGCCCAAACGGGGAATACTGTCAGAAATTCTGATTACTGCTTATTACAGAGCTTTCTAACATTTCCTGCTTAATAATAATAATAAAGACTGAAACCAGTAAGTACTAGGGAAGTGATGGGAACAGGGACAGTATGATTAAGGGGTAATGTGGTAAAGCTGGGAAAGCAGAGGACAGGTTGGTGATGACATCCCAGTCCAGCTGCTTCAGGCACTACCCCTGCACATATGCCCTTCTCCCACAGCATCAAGGGAAATGCCAGGTAAAGATTAACCAAATGAGAAAGGTGAAAGCAGAGTGAGACAGACCCAAGGACCCATCCAGGTAGGATTCCCACTGGCGTGGACCTCAGACCCCTGGCACTGATACAGCAGTGACACAGCCCTGCCACACCACTAGCTGCATGATAATGCACATTTCATTATGACTCCAGAGGGAGCAGTGGCAGTTGCTCGAGAGAATGTATTAACTTAACATTATCTCCCAATAATTGCAATTAGCTCCTGCTATTGATACAGACTGCAAAGGCTAATAAAATATGACGTCCCACTCTTCCTCTGTGCTGAGGCCAGCAGTTTGCAGCACACTGGACTCCCAGCTGGTGTCCACCAATAAGACTTTTAGACTTACACTTCTCTTCCCTTTTCTGTCTTCAGAAAAACTAAGGAAGGGAATATTTTATACTAACAAGGACATTGAGAATATAGGGGAAATTAGCTCTGAACTACTCATACACCTCCTGACAACTGTGTCTTGTTTACCAGCTCTTAAGAGACAGAGGAAACATATAAATTCAACACTATGCCGTGCTCACAATTTGAATCTAGGAATTATCTGAAATCAGACAATGCTACCCTATAAAAGCTTATTCCAAAGAGTGTGGAGGGCTTTTTATATTACCTTCCCATTACACACCAATGAACTGGAGAATTTTATCTGAATGCATGTGTAGTAAAGAGCTGGACCATGTGCAAGTAAAAGTTTCCTGGGCTGCTGTGTGTTCATAGGACTAAAAGCCCTATGCTGGTAGCAATTTGGGATGTCCTTTGTCTGGGCAGGAGAACAAACAAAGATTTTACCAATGCAAAAAACAAGAAGAGGAAGACTCCTTTCAGGCTTTTCCAGAGGGCAAAGCACGTGAAAATGGACAGGATACTTAGACATATTTTGGAGAAATCCATGACAGTACAATTCAAGAAGGCAATCAGACACAGATGATGATCTGAAGTTTGGAAAGCCCTTCCCCAGTTAACAGAAGAACAGGTGAAAGCACGGCAGCATTTTTATCTGCTTAAAACATTGCATGCCAGCATTAAACACTGAATCTTGACCTGACACTTGCAGTCTCAGAGTCCACCAAAGGTAATTCCAATTTCCTGCCACAAGACAAAAATAAAGGTGGCTGTACTCACTTGTACTTTACACCTGCTGTCTTACCTATTATCTCTGACACAGAACAAGCACTCTTTCAAACCTATCAGTCTTCCATGACCCATACACACTAAGGGTGTAATTTCTTCCCTTCACAGAATACCTTCATTCATTTAGTAACCTAAGAACCTGAGAAACGCCCTCTGTTTGAGCATCATCATTTAATCTAGCCTCAAAAAAGCAAGAGGGAATTAGTGGCCAGGTTTCTTTTCAGCAGGCAGGTCTGCATTGCTCTCTGTAAGGCTACCAATATATCCCACCTGCACATCCTGCCCAGCCCTGCACTGGAGAAAGAGCATGCCCGAAGCCTCGGTGCTGGAGTGCTGAGCAATTTAAATTATTCTGGGTGAGGCTGTTTTTCAAAAATGTCACGGACAGACCAGACGAGCACAATGCCTGGGTTGAGAACTTGAAACCATCAGCAATGTGGAGAAGGTCAAAAGCAAACAAGTTTATGAATGTTCCTACTATAAAGCTCCTCTTTTATGAGCTTCTAAACAAATGGGCTTGTTTTCCTTTGCCAAGGGAATCATGGAAAAGAACAAACTATTTCAGTACTTTGGCTGGAAACATCAGCCTCATATCAGCTGTCAGAGGCAGCAGATGGAGGGGTGGGCCACAGGCATTAGAAAGGACTTCAGAGGTTTTGATTTAAAAGCTTACGGCCATTCTCAGGAGAGAGGGAAACAGGATCAGACCAACACTGCTTTTGGTGCTTTGGGAGTACCTTAAGAGGGGCACAACACTTGAGGCAGGTTAACAGTGCTGCAAAGCAGCAGAGCTACATGTGACCAGCACCATCTGCAGAGGTACCTTGGGCTTCAGGCAGGGCTTTCTGAAACACTGAAAATTTCGAGTCTCCTTGGGACTCCTACTCCCATGGAGCTGCCCTGCTGGCTCAGGTCCTGGCATTAAGGATTATTGAGAGGGATCCAGCTGGACCCCAGTGATTCACCAGCAATACATTGCTTCTCTCCACACCCCTGCCGCTCAAGGGTATAAATCACTGCTTGCATGCAGAGATGGCCTCTCAGGTCTTGCAAGATGATCCCTCTCAGACTATAAGATCCATAGAAGAGCAACCACGGCCCACAGAAAAGCCACCCAATTCCACATGTGACTCGAGCATCAGATTCCTGGGGAGCAGGATAACCAGAACCAGAGCCACACCCAAACCCTCTCCATAGAGCACACATGGCAGGCACTCATCCAGCAGCATCCACATGAGAGCTGATACTCAGACACTGTCAGGCAGCAGATGCAAATGGACATATTTGCAGGGGTTGTTGTTTGTACCAGTATCCTTTCAGAGCTTACAAAACAGTGAGGGTCCCCCTGTGAGCTGTTCCCCCTTTCCTGTCAGCTCTACATGCCACTTCTCATGCTGCCTGCAGGTGCAGAGACCTGGGGCTACCATACTCGCTCACCCACACTCATCCCTGAGCAGTATAGAAACTACAGAGTGAAGGTTTCAAACTTCAGATTTTCAGCCCTCAAAAAGTGCTTCCATTCTGGTATATGTCAGCAGAGAAGGGAACAGAAGCCTTCTTACAATAAACTTGCTTCTATCAGATACTTTCTTTGGATTCTGCAGAGGCAAGTCAGGAATCTGCAGGGTCTGAAGCCCTGATGCTTGCAGAATACAGCAGACACCTATTTTTTTCTGCTAATGAGCTAAAAATATAATGGGTAAGGGCATTTCAGTTCTTTTTTTGCAGAGTTCTTAGGAACAATATATGGTCACTTGCTTAAAGGAACATAAATCGGACTCCAGGAATGAGAAACCTGGAAAGAGGTACAGAGACAGAGGTAAAAGAAATCTCAAAATGTCTGAAATAGCAAGGTGCAAGAACTCTCCTCCACTTCCACCAGTTTAGCTGCAGGAGAATAAAGCTCTGGGAAGTAACCAATGACTCCAACAGTGATTTTGTTTATGAGCCCTTTAAACCTTCATGCCTGCTCAAGGAAAGCACAGGAGAACATGTTCCACCTTCCAGACAAAGCTCAGTCTGCTGAGCTAAGCAGTTTCTTGTAGGAGGTGGATTTATGAGCTGGCATCAACCACAGTCAAAAGAAACCTAGACCCATAAAACCAAACTACTGGACAGTCCAATGGTAGACATGCCAGGCAGATGCTCAAAGCAAACTTCTAGATGGAGGGACAGCAACTCTGATAATTCAGTAGTCTCTGAAAAGAATGCTGAATTTAGGCAGATGCATAGTTATCCCTGAGGTGGAACCACCTGAAATCTGCAGTTTTTGATGCTTTTTATCCAATAAGAACAATTTTAAACTGCCATCCAGTAACAACAGAGCCTTCATGCTTGATGTACAGGCAATAATGAATCTAAGTCTACTATATTACAGTTGCAGAAAATATTTGACATAAATGAGCTGCTTTGATGCCTGACTTCCTGACTGAGAAGAAATCCAGTTCAGTTGCATCCAGACCAACAGATCCTCTGTCTATGAATCATGTAAATGCATTCCATCTCCCAAAATCCACTGAGGCTCCATATAGCTGCATTGCAAGGATGGCACAGCGTATGCCCAAGGCTAGCACCACACCTCCAGCATCAAACCATGTTCAGAGTTTTGAACAACTCATCTCTCCCCACCTGCTCTACAAACTGCAATTAATAGTCTGAAAGCCAGCCCAGGCTCTCATGTACTCAGCAGCTCTAAGGTGACTTGAAGCCCTCTGTCCTTATACTCTGTGTCACCCCCTGTCCTGCAGCACCAGAGAGGGAAATGCAAGATGATCTGCAGGGGAGCTGAACCCTCCAAATAGCAAAGTTTCTCTGCCAGCAGAACCAACTACTTGACTTTTGTGTCCCATGAAGAAGGGAGCGGACGAGTTACTTTGACCTACCCTGCCTTTATTTTATGCCTCAAACTCCCCCTGGGTTTGCTATGTCTGCAGCCTTCACTGTCCCTTTATTCCAGCCTTACAAGCCTTCACTCCCCAGCAGAGGTCTGGACAATGCTAGTGTGTTCAAAAACAACCTGATGGCAACCAGAATCAAGGCTGGGGGGAAATATATAGGTGTGTAAGAACAAGGCCGATGTGCCTGGTTACTTGGCAACAAAGAATAAAACCAGTGCAAGAGCAAAAGGTGAGGGGTAATTTAATACCATTCTGCCCTTTACCAGTTGACATCTATTTCAGTGCTTGGCTTTCACTGTCCTTTGTGATCGATTTACCTCATTTTCTTGACTGAATCATCCATTTGCAAACTCCACAGACGATTTGTTTCAAACTCTCAGGTAATATATTTAACAAGTGGGCAGGCCACCCCTAGAATCTGTCAGGCATCAAGACAGCTGCTGGAGCATCTCAAAGGCACTGGGCAGGCAGGGTAGCCCCAGTTTGCATCAAAGCCAAGCTGCCATGCAGTACAGGCCTTACTTTGCATGATTTGTATGTTGTCAACTGTAGCCAGAACAGCTTCCAATACAATTAATTCTCTCTAGGAGGACACTTTTGAGTTACAAATGAGCATAGTAAGATGGTCCTTAGTCCCTCTGACACCCAGTGCAGTCAGGGGCTTGGCAGAAAGAAAGGAGACCTGACTCCGAAAACATTAATTGCCTCCCTGCTTCTGCAATGACAACACAGAAATTCTGGTATAGCTGTCCTGATCCTAGCACCAGACAGACCCCAAAATTCATGGGCTTTCATAGCACTTTAATGTTACTGTTGAAAGAATAGACACCAGCTTTATTACAGGTATGTTCAGAGGTAGCTTTGAGCTCAGAGAATGAGCAGACATCTATGAAAGCTACTTTTTGGCTGAGTTGAATGAGTTTTGTCAGCCAGGAGCCAGCTGCATGTCCTGGAGTATGGAGAGGGCTAAGCACATCCCTCTGACCTGCAGCATCCCAGCCCACTGCTCCAGAGTGCATGACGCAGCAGGGAAAAGAATGTGTCACCTGACTTAACCATGAGAGCTGCTTCACTGTAGGGCTGCATCTCTCATCTTGTCCTCATTCAGTAAGAAGTGGGTCATTCCCAATTTGACATGGTAAGAAAACAGCATCGGTAAGAAAACAGCATCAGCCTCAGCTAATTTGACTCAGCTCCCAGAAGTCAGTAAGAAATCAAAGCCTCAGCACACAGAGGAACTCCTATTCATAGGCTGAGGACCATTTGGCCTCCTCTGGAGAGAAGAGACATTGTTTTACAAGAAAGTACTTGTTTATCCAAGCCTACTTTCTTGTCCATCACCCCTTGTGCCAGCCTGGCTCTCCTCTGAAAGCCTCCATGATTAAGATATTTTCCTTCATGTCTCAGTCCTGCACACTTTTGAATGCTGTCATCTGGTGTTAAATAGCTGACACAGCCTACTCCTGAGGTAGCTGGACTTCAGTTGGTCTAATGTGATTCTCTTATGTTGCTCATGACTATTGTTCTTTTCCTCTTTTACACTAATATCATGCTTTGGAATGAATCACAAAGCCTCCTTCTGCTCTTCACATTTGTAATAATTCAATGCAACTTTTCAAATCACTTCTGAAAGGTGAAAGTCAAACACAGAAATCAATCTGTGCTGAACTTGTGCACTAGCAGGGCTGATAAGAGCAACCATAATCTCTCCTGCAGAGCAAAGATGACCCTTCCTTAGGGAGCACTAAAAGTCCAGCCTGAGCTCACATTGTGCTCGTGGAGTGACTCTCCCCTGCATCTCCCAGCTTTGGCTCAGCAGAATGGGGTTAGCAAGAGCATGGCAGAACAGGTAGACCCCAGCCCCAGCCTCTGGTCCTGCTGCTTATCCAGTTAGTGCCCATTTCATATTGCATATTTAGTTTGTGTCTTTATTGAATTTCATCTCACTGATTGCAAATTGCTGCTGAGGCTGTCACATTCATTTACAATTTCACTTCTGGCACTAAAGCACTTATAAGTCCTGCCCACTTAGTCCCCTCACAAATTACTGCTGGGTTTCAGTACCAGTCCAGTTCCTGAAGCATCCCTGCACACTCTGCTGAGGATGACTTCCATCGTGCCACATCTACCTGTTCTCCTGCCTTGTAGTTTGCTTATGAACTTGTGCCAATTGTGTTCCTGAAGTCAACCTGTAGGCATGTGTTGCAGCCCCTTCCACTAATCTACGGGGCCTGTTACTTTCAGGAACTTATTAGATCAGCTTTATGTGATATGGCCTTACTAAAGCCTCACTAGGTTCTCTGTTGCTTGATCTACCAGTGCTTACAAACAGAACAATCAATGAACTGTCCCAGGATCTTTCTTCATAGCATATTTAGGCTGGCTAATCTCTTCTGCACTGCCATAGTCCTGAATACTGCACAAAGAGTTTTTCTTCCAACCTTCTGACACTTTCCTACTCTGCTATCCCATCACAAATACCTGATGAAGAACAGGGAGACTGTTACAACCAATCCCTTAAGTGTCCCAGGGCAATTCTCCTAAGGCTCTGCTACCTGAATACATTCCAGCTGTGCCAGTCTCCCAGTGCTCTTTCTTCTGGGACTCACAGCCCAGCCCCTGATATCAGGCTGACACTGTGTGCTCACAGATCATGACCAAGCTCCACCTCTCCACATGCTGGCAGGGTCCTGTCTATGCCCTGCCAGGGAGAGTTAGCACTGAAGGCTGGGACATGGGCAAAGGCAGGCAGTTGCACAAGGAAGAGCATCATCAAGTCTGACAGGAGAGGCAGTCACTGCTCTGCGCCCCCTGCACCCTAAGGCTGGCCAGCAAAGTTGTTCATAAGGCAGGTATTGAACTGTTATGGTTTGAAGATTGGCATTTAAAATGAACCAATACAGATTACATGTCATTATAAAATGCCAAGGAATAAAGATCAAGGTTCAGGAGCTGCTCTGTACAGAAGGATGGAACAGACAGCTGGAGATTCTCAGTGGCAAGAACACCAAAGATCCAAATGTACAAATTCAAACCAAAGTGAGGAATCATTCTTACCAGTGGCCAGTAACAAAAAGCAGGGAGAGGAAGCTTTATAAACTCTTGTAGATTCTCCTTATGAACTCTGGGGAACCCAGCAGGTTTTGGTGCAAAGTCTAACAGGTAAATCAACAAGCAAAATGTTTTGAGATGCTGTTCAAGTAATTTTTTCATTCACATGGGTACATGAAGCAGAAAAAGGCAAACCTGATTCCTACATGGCCTTTAGGAAGGAAATGAACAGTTTTACAGGAAAACAACCACTTATGCTGTAAATACAATTTCAAAGCCATTTTAAGAAAGCTCCTGACCACTTCAGCCTACTCAAAGGTCCTTCTGGGTGAAGGAGACTAGTGCTCATTTAGTGATTTTACAGCACAGCAATTGCTCTAGCCATGGTGCAGAGAGCTAGGAATGACTGCTGCAGCAGAACAAGGGGTCACCCTAAAAGGCAAGGATAAACCACACAGGCTACTGTAGAAGGGTAGGAAGAAAGGCTCAGATGCAGCAGGGACTTCTGTAGTCACGTTCACTGTTCTGACATCCCTGGGCTAAAGTATCTACTGATGCTGAGAGGTCTGCTGGCACCCCAGATTCACACCCTACAAGGAGAGGCAGGATTAAGTCCAAAATACCCAGTGAAATATTCGCAAACCTGAAAGGCTTAACTAGCCTCTTATATGAAAAATCCTTCATGCTTTTAAAGACAGAGATTGGCTTTTGCTTCCAGTCAGTGCTAAATGGGCAGCAAGTGTCTGCAAATTTCTCTATGTACACAGACACTAAGTGTTTCTCTCCTAGCAAGGAAACAATCAGTATTGAGACCAGCAGGCAGAATAACCTTGGTGTGTTACCCTGTGAGTCAGATACAACAGAAAGCTGGTCTTCAAGACTACTTACTCAAAACAGTTGTACAAACAGTAAAATAAGTTTATATAAGCAGGAAAGAGTACACGCACTTCCTGAGCTGCAAAAACCTTTAACTAACTTCCTGAAGGTTTGGGTTGTTTCAAGTATTTCACATCTTGAAAGGTCAATAGCTTCACCAATGGGGAAGAGCCCTGGAGTGTATGTCTGATCGGTTTTCTCTGCAGAGTGCACATCTGGATGGCATTTCTTGAGGCTATCAATATTTATTAAGGATGGTTATAACATCACCTTCCTCTTGCTGCATTAGTAATGAAGAACACAGCCCTCCAAACCATGAGAGTAAATAGACTTGCACTTAGTTTATTCTCCCAAGCCTGTTGTAAAACCCCTGGGATCCTCCATTTTGCACAGGACATTTCATAGCATCATAGGGTTAGAAGGTAATTCAGGTTGGAAGAGATCTCCAGAAGCCCTTACTCTAACCTTCTGCCTAAAGCAGGCTCAGCTCTTGCGGTCAGATGTGGTTGCCCAGGGCTCTACCCAAGCTGGTCTTGAAAACCTACACAGAGATGACACAGCCCCTCTGGGCAAACTGCTTCACTACTTGACTGCCTTCATAATTGAAGTTTTCCTTATATGCACCACAAACATCTCATTTCAACTTGCTTCAGCTGTTGTGTCTCATGTGCTTCATGTGCTGCTGTGAAGAGTCTGGCTTGAGCTCACTGATGACTTCCTGGCAGACTGGTGGGTTCTTTCTCCAGGTTGAACAAGCCCAGCCTGACCACACCACCTCAGCCATTGCAGGGGGAATCTGTGACCCACAGCCCGGGATCCAATCTTCTCAGGACACTTGTGACATGGGTGTTTTTGGCTTTTTTAACAGAGGTAACAATTAATGAATGAATTCAGCACAAGAATGTGTCTGCATGCCCAGAAGTGGAGGAAATGCCAAAACTGTGTCTTTATTTAAGGAAAGTAAGTAAAAGAAGCCCAAAAGGAAATTTCAGGTGTGATTCCTGGTTTTACATATTTCAGGGTTTACTTCCCTGCTTTAAGCATGAGTTTGAGATAATCTTAAAGCAAACTCCCAAAAGCAAATGCTGCTGAATGCCAAGGATTGAATTCCACTCCTCCCATTTCTCTACCCTCTGTCCTTACAATAAGCTGACATCCAACATCCCCATATTTCCTGTACCCTAAGTGTAACGGTGCAGGTATTCAAATCTAACCCCTTTTTAAAAAATGTTTATTTCTGAAGCACATCCCTCATCCCAGCCAGCCTTTTTTTCAGGTAGGGCTTTTACTGTTTACAACACAAGGTATTCTCTAACCTTATTTTATTTTGGTGCTAATCACATCAGTATCTGCACCCAGGGTTCTGTAGGAGATGGCCTGTACAGATCACAGAGTTGCTGCCAGCCAAGTGGGTTGAAGAATCATGCTTAGAAAAAACAGATCACAGGTCTGCTTTAGGAACTATTGGGGAATCTTCAAAGAAAGTGTCACCTGAAGTGCAATCACATGGTAAAACTGCAGTGGACTTTGCACAGTGATGGAAACCAAATCTGAATGCTCTGAGGCAACCACTTTGAGGGCATCCAGCAAACAATACCTTCCCTAAAAGCAAATGGTGATCCAGTACTTTTAAAATCAGGACACTTATTTAGACACCTAGTTCTAGAAATGGGAGGGTTTTTTTCCAGGAAGTGTTGGCACGTATGTGCACATCTTGATGATAATTTTATTTCAATTTTCATTGCAAATTGTTTATGCTCATTCTGAAATAAAATGGCCAGCAGGCAATGCAGGAGACTAAAGAAATTAACCAGAACATGATGGAGAGCAATAGTAGCAGTTACTATCCACTGCACCAGTGGGAGAATGTGCCTGCTCAGGTTATTTATGAAGAGGTGGTGCTGTCCAAAGCAGATACCCAGCGGCCAACAAAAACATTTTATCATAATGCCCCTGATATTTACAGCTTTTATTAAATCCCCATCTCCTGGATTCATGGGGATTGAGAGATTTTTAGATTCTAAAATGCCCCAATTTCCAAGTCAGGAGGCTCATGCACATGATTTCAACACATACCACCAGCTTGAATAAGAAAAAGTGTTTTACAAAATATGCCAGGTATCCCTTAAAGACTGCAAATAGGGCTTGATTTTAAAACTACCTCCAGGCAACCTTCAAATTTTGCAGGCATGATTATGTGCAGATGCAAAGATAGAGGCTGTTTATGAACAGGAGGCCTTTAATGTTTGATTTTCCGGCTAAATGTCCTGTATTTTTCTGTTCTGTAGAATCACAGAACATCCTGTTAATGCAGATACTTTCCCAGCATTAATGGAGCCTGCCCTTTGCGAAGCACAGAGTTATTCACAAGAAGTGCACCCTGCTACAAAGTGGACTATGTCCAGAAATAAAAAGGCTGTAAAGAGCTATTTATTCCCTTTCACTGCAGATCTAGAAGGTTCTGTTGAACCATGGAAACTAAGTTATGTCTCAGACACACCCTGCTGCAGCCAGCATAGTTAGTAGCTAACACAGCTAGCACAGGCCCAGTGTTTCTTCTATCAGCATCAGTCCTGGCCAGACTTCTGCAATGGGAAGGCAGATGTTGCCTGGACCTGTCCTTCTAGGCAACCCAGTTTTGGGCTACTCCTGGTTGATGGCCATTCCTCTCAGAGCATGGGACAAAAGGCATAAAGCAGAATTAGATTCTATTAGATTAGGTTCTAGTTAGGAGTACAGAATTAGATCCAAGGTAGGATAGTCAAGGTGAGATACCCTGGGTGCAGTGCTGCCAAGTCAAACAGGCTTCTGCCTTATCCATGGCCTCATAAAAACTCCAGGCCCATGGATGCTGCAGATAATGTGGCTATGCTGTGGTAACCTGCGCTTCCAGGGAGACCAGGTGACCCAGTGAAGAGATTTCTTTTGCTTAGCTCGGGAGAGACAAACTCACAGCCTGAGCCACTGTATCACTGAAATTATTTTCTTGCTGTAAGATAAAGGTTAAACTGCAATAAAGTTTCCAAGGCATAAATTCAATGATAGAGATACATAAAGGCCATCCTTTTGCTAGAGTAATTTTGGCCAACTGCACAGACTTTCCAGTTTATACCAGCTAAACATATAGCCCATGGTGGCAGAGCAATGTGGTCTCACAGTACTAAACCAGTATTGATGGATAGCTACATGTCCTGGCTACTTTCCAAGCCCAAATTAACCATCTGAGCTACTACAATGGATGGCTAGAGGCAAAAATAAAACTGCCATGATCTCAGTATTAGGACTGGCCTAAGGAGTTCATTATCAAATTATTGCTCTGGGAGATTGCCTTATATTGTGGAAAAATGTTGATTTTATTTAACTGAAACAAAGTTCTATTGGCTGACCTCAGGCACATTACTATAATTGATTTTTTAATATCAATATAAATATATAACCACTTTATTCTATTGCTTCTCTTTACCTTGAAGGTGCTACTACACTGGATGACAAGAGGCAAAAATATAACTGCCATCACCTTAAGACTGGTCTAAGGAGTTCATTTCCAAATTATTAGTCTTGGAGACAGCTTCACATAGTGGGAAAACGTTGATTTTATTTAATTGGAACAATGTTTTATAGGGTGACCCTGGGCATATTACTATAATTGATTTTTTAAAATATCAATAAAAATATATAACCACTTTATTCTATTGCTTCTCTATGCTTCGAAGTTTCAGAACCACTGCCCTGATGTCAGCTAATACTTAGGGAGCTCTGATCTGAAGCATCATCTCCCCGTCCCCAGGGATGCACTGGGGAGTTCAGTGTTTTATTCCTATCATGTGCAAGCTGCACACCTGCACTGATTTGGTCCATAGGAGAGCAGGAGGGACTTGTATGCACTTACAACACCTGCTTGGAGAAGGAGCGAGCAATTAATGTCCAGGGATACGTATGCCAAGGGCAGGAAAGATAGCAGAAACCAGACTGTTCCCTGAACCCTGTTCTCTCTGTCCTCTGAGCACCACCTTCCCTGGTGTAAGAGAAAACAAGGACTGCAGGGGAATTTTCCTATGATAGAAGTTGCGGTAGCTTGACCCCCAAGAAGCCCCTGTGCTTCGAGGAGAAGGCCCACTTGCACTTCTGATGGGTTTATCAAGGCTGTAGTGAGATGGACAGCTGAGCCTTAGCACCTGCTAAAGGCCTTCAGACTTGTGACAACATCAGCTGTTTGCATGATTGGGGTGCAGCTGAGGGATTTCTGGCCCTGTTGCTTGTAAGGGTGTGGTAGATCTCAGGGGGAGAGAGTAAGAAATGCTGCTACCCAGGTTTCCTCTCTCTCTCTTGCTTTATGACTTCCGTGTTCTCTGTAATCAGATGGAGCAAAAAGGAATGAATAGTTTTAGGGCCATGAGCTACCAAAATGACCCTGCCATAAAGCAGCAAGCAGCTCAGGCAATCTGCAGACAAATCAGCCTCTCCCTGTGGCAGAATCCTGCTCATGGGGGATCTGCAGCTCCCTGAAACACTTGGCCAAAACTGAGCTGATCCATTCCTATGCTCAGCCCTAATATCCCTTGACTTTCTTTCAGCTCAAATCAGAGGAGTGCTGTTCGGAGCCTCTCACCTTGCCATCAGTGGTGACTGCAGCAAAGACTGTGGAGGAGTAAGGAGACCATGCAACATCCCCTACAGCACAGCTCAGATCATAAGTAAACATCGGAGTCCTATAAAAAAAGACACACAGAGAAGAATTATTTTAAACACATGCCACTCTGGAAGCGTAACACTGAGCTATAAACACCTGGATGTTGCAGAAGTGTAAGATAGTGTATTGTCAGGTAACAACCACAGTCTGAGCCAAAGGCAAAACAAAGCTGATCATCAACACAAATGGGTCAGGATTTGATCTGCTATGATGAGAAAAGAGGTAGCACGTCTCTTTCTTTCTGAAAGCATTTTGAAAGATTTCCCCAACACACACAGAAAGATGCAGTCTCTCTGGTTAACAGTCACATGGGAAAAAAGTGATATTCCCTCTCTGGACTTCTGACAATAACATTGAATATTATCAGAGCAGCACTGGCAACAGGAAATGCTTGACTCTTACTGATTTACAACAAAATCAATTTCCTGATTGAAACCAGACATTTCTCAACCACTAACCCTGAACTTCATTCCACATTTTTAAGTTTAGCTGGGTTTTTTTTTTGCTTTTCTGGCTCTTAGGAGGTTTCTGGCCCCTGAAGCCATAAGCCAGCCCCTGACATTTCTCTGTAGCATTGCTCCAGAAGAATAACCCTCCCACAGTGGGTCCTTCCTGAAGAAAGCCAAGTCCAGAGCAAAGCAGCCAGGCTCTATGCTGAGCTACACTGCTTGGCAAGTTCCTCAGGCAGTCAGCGCTAAATCTTATTTGTCATTCCTGGGGAGTAGAAATCTGAGTCATGAGACCCTTCCAAAAAAAGAAAACAAACAGCATTATCAACACCTAGGATAGAAATTGAGACTGAGGTATGAGGAGAGTTGGCATGTGCAGCTGCCACATCAGGCTGGACCTCCTTGCCCACACCGGGACCCAGCGGGACCTACTTGATGGTATGATCCCAGATCTTGACTGTCCAGTCAGAGCTGCAGGAAATGAAGACTTTCAAGTGGTAGGGATTCCAGCTGATTGTGTCCACAGCCATGTGATGGGCTTCAAACACATCCAGAAACTGCTTTGAATAGTTTTTGGAACACTGCAATAGAAAGAACTAGTCAGTAAACAGAGATAGACCTTCTCCTGACACTCAAATGACTGCAGAAAGATGTCTCTGAATGCTTGTATGGCCTCTCTCGATCTTCTGGGCAGTCTGGGACGAGGTGACTGGTACTCAGAGGTACTACAGAAAACCAATAATGTAGCACATCCCATTTCACCACACTTGCAGGCAATATCAAGCTCCACTCTGCAACACACAGAGATAGGAACTGAAGTTGTCTGGTTAGATTTACAGCCAGAGCCAGAACCCAGAGTCCATTCTCCACTGTGGGAGCCCCACTCCTTTCTGCTAGCCCGGGCTTCTGCTGTATGTCTGTAAAAGGTTCACAGGAAAGACAGAGAAAACATTCCCTGGGCTGTTCAGTAGCACACAGAACTGCGTGCATTTGAAGTATTGCAGTCAATAGTAATAGTCCTCTGAGCATGAGAAAGTCCTATCAGACCCTTTGGCTCTAAGGACTTTAGAAACATGCTAAAAGTCCCTTCCCTGCCATCACCCTGGACAGCCTGCTCTGAGAACCTGCCCCATCACATGATTCTGCAGCTCTTTCTATTGTGCCCCTTGTGACTTCCCGGAGGGGTGTAGGAACCACTAGAGGTTGGCCAGGACTCAGGGACATCCCCAGTGTGCCAGTGAGCTCTGCTGGAGAGCAGAGCAGTCTGAGAACTCGACAACTGCCCCACACACATGTGAGCATCAGACCAGCAGCATCAGTGCTGCAGGTGCTACTGATTGTCAAAAGGCAGGATGTCTACAAGAGCTGGAAAACATTTGGGAGCCTTGGAAAAGTCACTTTGTGTATGAGTTTATGAAGGGGGCGGAAATTACAATCTACATGTCTGCAAGGGGATTTGATCCAGATCCTGTCAGTTCTGTGTAAACAGAAAAATAAGGTTTTCCTGCCCAAACTTCCTCCCCTCTGAGCATATTAGAGTTTCCTTCACTAGCAATCTCCTCTCACATGAAATGTCCCCTTGTTTGTGTTCTCACATGCAACTATATCCACAGTAGGTTTCAAGGTTTGGTTTCAGGATTTTCTGTCAGTTTGCCTCAGTACTGTCATAACAGAAACTTTTCAGCATCTTTCATTTACTTCCTAATGAATGCAGTAACACATCATCTGCCCGAACAGCAGGATTGCTGAAGTGTTACTTGACTTTAATTCTTGCAAACCAAAGCTCTAACTAATCTTAAGGCTTAACTGTTTTTTACACATGACATTTACTGTCTGGGTACTCAGACCTGTTCACCGGTGTAGGTACTGGATTAAGGGTGCTAAACCATTCCTGCAGCAGCAGCTCCTGCATTCCTGGGAGGCTTGTTGGGGTACGAAATGGAAACAAGAAAGTGGCTCATGTCCCACTGAGATTTACTGACAGGGTCTACTGCTTGTTAATAGTTTGTTGCATATCTGAGTTACTGTTCCTGTGTGTAATTATGGGACAAAAATCTCCTTTAATGGCATGTTTCATAACTTTACTTCAAAATTCTTAATGATCAGCCATCAGGAAAATTGGTACTTGGCTTGTTTTGAAAATCACTTTGCTGGGAACAGACAGAATGGGTCATGAGTAAATAACACAAGCTTTACCCATCTGTCATTCCAAGTTCATGGATAGAAGGTCCCTAATAGATAAGAACTTTGAAGAGTGAGATCTGAACCAGATTTGTGTGCATCCAACAGAACTGTAATGCTCAGTACTCTGTTTTCCAAACCCTGTGGGACTGAGCCCTTGGTCAGTGCAGCATTCTGGGCACTAGTATGGGAGACTCATCATGCTCTGGGATATACTGATCCACAGCACTGGTTTTACAGGCTGCATGACAGGAAAGGGATCTGCATTTTTTTGCCATTAAATCAGCAGCAAAAAGGTTTCTGTAGGGCAGATTCCTGTCTGTGCCACTTTTGAGATATGAACCCTGCCCAACTCTTTAGCCCAAAGGCATCCACCCTGCTGTGGCAGCGACTGCCATCCCCACAACACATTCACCACAACCTTTATCACTATCTCTGAGTGCAAGACAGGATGTTGTGTTCTTCCCAAGGTGAATTTTGAAGAAACACCACAAACTTGAGAAAATGCTCCAAAAAGAAGTATAACAAATACAAGAGTTTCTGAGCTAACTAGTAGTGCTGGCAAAGTATCTTCCTACTATTCAGTTTAAGTTATTAGACATGCCAGGAAGAAAACAAAACCACTAGAATATGTGACACATAACTTCTGACAGGAGAGCTCTGAATAGGATGAGCAGATTCAGAGAGAAGGCATTTGTGCAGCCTGTCTGATCTTATAGAGCACTGTTCCAATTTGCTGAAAATGTTTTTCTCCTATTAAAATGATGCTAGATGTGTGTGAATAGTAAACAGTACTTTTATGATGAGATAGGAAAGCAAAAATGTGTCTGTGGCAATAGAGGAAACCAGTACAAAGATGACTGCTGACAAGGCTACAAAATATGGAGGAGGAATACTGCGAGGAGAGGAGAACTCTGAGGACACAAAACATAGGAATAATCTTCATTAACAGCACTTCAGTTTTCCCTAGACATTAGTCTGACACAAAACGCCCCCATATCCATGATGAATGGATGGGTGTTAGTGTCCTTAAAAGGCAGATGCTTTCTTTGGCTTACTAACAGAAACACTGAGAGTCTACACAATACAGAAATCCAAAAAGCAACTTCTTTCAGAGAAGGTTTGTGTCTCACAACAGAAAGAAGTATTTGCCAACACTGGCACACCCTGGCAGCTCAGGACACCCAGGTGTTCCTCAGAAGCCACTGACACAAACATGTTCCACCTCACTGTGGACAGGCTGTTACCAGCTACCCCAGAGGCTCTGTTTGGTTTTAGCTCAGTGATGCTTGTAGAGATATGTAATAGAAATACTAAGATTTGCAGTACACCTTACAAAAGGAAATAGAGGCACATAAACACATCAGGAGAAACAGGAAATGGTAAAAGAAAGAACTTGCAGTAATTGAATGGCAAATGAAGTCAGTCCAGAAACAAGTGGACAGAACACATGAAAGCCTCAGAGTTAAGGTGGCAAGGAGAGCAGGAATAGAACTCAAGCCATAAACTATCCAGACAAGGAAAACCACTTTGCATAATATAAAGCAAGACTAGACACTGAGACAAATGATCTCTCCATTACTAAAGGGTCACTGGAAGTCAGAGCCTGTCCAGAAACCAGTTTGTCATCATCATTCACAAAAAACTCAAGAGATGTGATAAGGATTCAACAGACAGCATCCTTTGTCATCTGTAGAACTACATAATCCTGTCCTGCACAAAAAAGATACAAATGCACCAATGTTCAGTATGAGAGAATGAGTATGAATGAAATCAGTTTTGTTTAAAATTAGAATAACCTTTTCCTTCTATTCAGTCTTGCACTGTTTTATTATATTCATTTGTTACACTCTCAAGCAAACTAAGACTGAATAAAACCAAAACCTTTCTTACATGAAAATATTCAAATCTCATCACAATTTTTTTTGTTGAAGGTCTATTTATTTGGAAGTAATTCTGACCAAAGACCTAAAGTCTTAAATATTTCAATAAGAATCTCAAAGAGCGAGCTTTTTGATACCAAAGCTGAGCAATTCCTAAACAGCAAATAAGATATGCAAAGAAGCATACAGAATTGCATTACAGAACCATATTAATGCAGAAACAGTTTCTCCTCTACATAAAAGGGCAATAGATAGGTCTGTGTGCAATTAAGATAATGATTTCTTGGCTTCGAAAACACTATTAGCTAAGCCATTTTCAAAACTTCACCATAATTGTCCTGCAGCTAAAGAATGAACATATTATCATGCTATTTGCGGGCATGACTGATCTCAGTAAAAAAAGAAAAATCACAAACCCACAAAAAAACCCCCAAAACCCCAAACCATGTTTCTCTGAAATTCACTTTCCAATTTTTCTTAACAAATAATCTAAAATTTGGCCCATTGGAGAGCAGCGCATGTTTGATCCCTAACTCAGACAGCATGTAAGGAGTTTGTCCCTCTTGCTCATAATGCAGTGGCAAGGGCAAGAGCAGCACAGAGACCTGAGCATCTCACTCAGTGCAGCCACAGGACCTGAGCTGCTCAGGCTGCTGTGGGACTGTGCCTGCTCCCAGCATCCAAGCAGAGCAAGGCTCCAGGAGGCAGTCCACAGGTAGCTCCAGTACTGGGTTCAGATGTGCAGTGTTTCAATAAAGCACATGATGATAAGTTCTTGAGAAATGTCTGCAGCAGCAGCTGATCCCAAAATTTTTGAAACTTCTTGTAGCAAACTCTTGGAGGGTGCTAAGGGTGTAAGCACTGTTCCCCATGTTTTTGTAGATACTATGGAGGTCTGTTTCTGCTAGACACACGATTTCTCTTTCCAGAGTTAACCCCTACAATCTGATGGAAGATTGGGTCTTCCTGCCAATGGGAACACCAGAGTTTTATAGGGCAGTGTTCCACAATGTGAGAGTGGCCCTACTTTTTACTATGCGTCACCAATGCAAGAATGCTGCTCATTAGTAACCCTGAGAATGAAAGGGAGGATCCTTTGTAAGAGTATCTCTTTGCATTTATCCTTCAATAAGGAGTTATCTGCATGACTTCATGGCTGGGATCATTCCTAATGTTAAAACCCTATCCTAATTCTAGTTTTATTGGAAATCATCTAAGACAGAAACATCTTAAAGTTTTTCAAGGTAAATGCTGCCAAATTCTCTTCTTATCCAATGCTCCTCCATAAAGAATTTCTTTTCCTATGTAACTCCTCCAGGATGCCAGCCAAACCACTTCTCCTGAAGAGTAACTGATGGTCTCCACCTCACACTGACATCCACTGTTAAACTCCTGTACATCCATCACTTACCTAAACACAGTGGAAGTTAAAACATGTGGTTCCATGCTGCCTTTTGATCAGGACTAGACCCAACAGTACTCACCAATTTAGAGTACAATACCCAGGGTACCAATTCCCATGGGCAACCAGACAACTCATAACATCTGCCCATGACTGTACAGATCCTTTGTATCCTAAAACCATCAATAAGCAGCTACTGCACCTACCTCACTGCCCACTGCCCAACAGCTCAGCCCCCTCAATTCCTCCCACCTACCTTCTGCACCTGTCTTGTCCAAAGCAAGTGATCACTACTCAGAAATCCTCCCCAGGTACTTCTTGGCAGAGGGAGACATTTCATTAAGCATTATCCCTCTGGAAGGGACACATATTTGTTAAGTACATCTTGCCTGAATGACTGATACTGATTTCAGAATATTATGCCCTTTAGGTTCTTAGTCTGTTTCCTATTCTTTTGCTGGTGGGCTATGGGGAAGGAGTTTACATCATCCTCCAGGGATGGTTGGATCCATCTGCTCTTCATGTCAGCCTCCTGTTGAGGGTTCACCCCCCACACTTGAACGGCTATGGCTATGGATTTAACAGAGCCCCAAAGCCAGCTCAGAGGAATGCTGTGCAAAAAACAGTTGTATGAGTATGAGGCTACTGGCTTTATTTTCAAGGCTAAATACAGCAGAACTCAAAACTTCCTATTTTTAGCTTGATATCTTAAGAAAACATGATGCCTGTGTCCTTGTGTCTGCTCGTCTCTCCTCACAAACAACTTTTGACCTCACTGGCAATTTCAGCCCAAACTGGCTGCATGTGGGACTTGGCAACACTTAGGTCTTATACATTCTATGAAAAGGGATGGCCACAGAGCACAAACATCTGGGCAGTGCCCCCAGTGTGGGCAGGGCAAGCACAGCTTGGCTGCTGCCCTCACCACATGGCCAGAACCGGCTGTCTGACAGCTCCCAGCCCGAGCTGGGCACCACAGCATCAGGGTGCAGGAGGGCACTGAAGGGGAGGCAGCCAGCACTGTCTGCAGGAAACAAGGGCTATAGCATGCAGGTGGAATCACTGATCTGGGCACAGCATGTGGTGATCAGGAGGAGGAAGATGTGAGTGCGTAGTGCTGAACTGGATTTGGGAGAGCAAGGAGAAGGTGGAACTAGATGTCTTTCCCAACCTAAATAATTCTATGATTCTGTGTAGTTGTGGAAGGGAAGAGCAGCAGGACATTAATCCATAGGAAATATGGCTTCATTAGCCTCACTGCTCATAGGATAACAGGACTAAACGGAAAAGAATTGATATTTTTCCTGCCATTTCCCCAAAGCCACGAGGACAGAAGACCAATGCCTTTTAACTTCTGCTCTGATCATACTTAGCATTTCACTTGCACAGCTGTAATCCAGAAAGCATTTTCTGAGATGCAGTTTGCATGAAAAACGTTTCTGCAAAAAAGGGTCTTAATTGGGTCTGTGCAGAGAGCTCCCTGTGACCCTCTGCAGCACTCTGCTAGTCTCAGGCTCCCCACAGGCATCCCAGGGCAGCACCAGGCTATGAAGTTGTGCTTTGTTACCACCTGAGCAAACAGCTCAGATTGTGAACCTGAAAGACACACATGGGTCAGAGGGTATAGAACAAAGAATAAAGGAATCATTCCTACCTTATAGATCTTTCCCTCTTCAGTACCAACAAGAAACAGATAGTCTATCTTTTTGTGAAAATCAAACGATATCCCGCAGCCTGTTAATACAGGAAAGGTCTGTCAGACAGAGAATTGGTTCAACCGGACAGCACATGCTCCCTGCCTATGGCAAACACACACTGACTGCCTTTTCAGAAGTGATTTATTAGCCAGAAGCTCCCAAAAGAAATTAAAGCCACCCCTTCTGCTAACACTTTCCAAGCTGTTCCTGTCTCAAAGACCAGCAATTTGAAAAGCCAACATGGAGACAGGGAAAAAGAAATGAAAAGAACTGGAAGGGAACTGGAAGAACATTTTAGCCTGGGATTCATTTTGGTAAGAATTGAAAATGCCTGGTGCAAATGTAGAGCATTGTTAGGATCAGGCCTGCCTCCTATTGGGAAAGAACATGTATTTTCTTTTTGTTTAGTAATATGAAAATATAAATGGTTTTCCATGCATAAAAGAGCTCAGAGAGGAAATACACCATAATACCTCTCTGTGCTCTTTTTGTCCTTAACTCTGAATCCGTTTAGAAAGCTCACTTCAGTAAAGACAATAGCAAAGAGTGTGATTTGGGAAGAAATCATCTGCTAGGCAAGGAGAATCTTGTTGATGTCAAGAGCCCTGAACTGAGCAATATTTTGAACCCTGTTAAAACAGGTGTCAACCACAACAGGATATGACTCATTGAGATTTTGTGGCTTCTGCTCCACAGGCAGATGCATCATCGTCCAAGAAAGCCAGTTCACATGTTGGTGAAAGAAAACTTCAGTAGGGCTCTTGAGCAGAAGATGAGGTGAGGGCCAGAGCTACGTGAAGCTGTCAACCAGCAGGGACACAGGGACATGCACAGCAACCATCGGACAAGAAACAGGAACAAGCAGACAAGGCTCAGAAGCACATAGTTACCAAGAATTTCCTGCACGGACAGATGTCTGAAACGTTATGTCTTTAACAAAATGTAATTCTCAAAGGAATTGTCACAGTAATTTCAACCATCTAATGCTGAGTTTTTAACATTTAAATAGATTGTTAAATATTCAAGACAAGTCTTTGAAAATCCATTTCCCAGTAACACTAACAAATAATCCCAAAGCCCCTGAGAGTTCTGCAGTGTACTGTAACTGGTCTTTTGCAACCTGTCTGGTGCTACAAACCTTCCCACAAACGAACTGCTCAGCAGTTACTAGCATAGAAACACAGCAATTTTTAAATGCAGAGCAAGGGCCTCCTCCAAACACAGGTCCCATTTTCTCAGCCAAAAGCAGGTGCAGAAGGATGATAAGAGGATTCCTCAAGGATTCCCTTGTGTAATCCAGGACCTCTAGAGCTGACTCATCCCATCCTGTCTCAAACACAGGATGGTCAATAAGAGAGGATTGATTCAGCCTAGAAGGATTGCACTGACTCCATTTTATATGGAGGGAGCCTAACACAGTAGCTCAGAATAGATGCTGTGCTTTTAAAGAGCCAAAATTGGATGGGGCACATCCCAACATTGTCTAGGTGAGCCATGTACCCAGAAAAGGGCAAAGGTTGCTTTTCATCTTGATTTCAGCAGTCCAGATTAATGTCTGGCAGGAAGAACAAAATGGACTTAATTTTGACATATAAAGGTAATGCCTGTGCCTTACCTACACAGAGATATCCCAGTGAAATGGACACTTTTTGAATTAGTTTTCAATTCATCTTTTTATGCAAGTAAAGACAGTATGTAACTAGCAAAACTTGACTCAGTTAGTGGCCATTGCTCCAGACAGACTTTACCCTACTACATGATGAAAGCAAGAGGCATAACCCTCCTTTAGATCCTTTCCATCTCAACACTCTGCTCCCAATTTAATTTCCCCAGAATGACTGATTAGAGGTTTTGTGTCAGTAATTAATCAGCATGGCAAGGACTTGGGCTCTTACCAAGCATTTGCAGCTGCAGCCCCTCTGGCCCCTGCCTCGTTCCCTCTACTGACAGCTTGATGACATCCACATGAACCAGCTCATTCTGCAGGCAGAGGAGATTCCACATGAATAACATGCTTTGCAGCAACAATACAGAGACATTCAGTACTTTGGAATGGCAAATTTTATGGAGGAATTTTAAAAAGCTGTCCGAAAGTTGCTTAATGTTTTATATTTGGCAGCTTGCTAACATGCTGCTTTACATAAAACCTTCAGGAAACTGATGCTGTGGTGCACTGGAACTGAGAGATGCTGGTACATTACCCCAACATGTACAGCTGACCTGGAATACTTTGGGTTTTGGGTTCAGTGGTTTTTAGTGGAGATTGACACAGTTAGCTTAAATCATTGTGTTTGGTTAAGTCACCCTGTGTGGTTTAAGATAGGTATTTCATATTCTCAAGGAGCTAAGTAAACCCCACACTAATAATGGATAATAACACCTTGCCAGTCTTTGCTTCTTAACATCTTCCTGTTATCCCCAGAGCAGCTTCAGTTCCCAATACTCACAACTCGTGGGCTCTGGGATTCAAATAACAACATCCAGCAAGCAGCTTCCCCAAGGGAAAAGTGCCCCATGCTGCTGTTCTCAACAGAGCTCTAAAGAGCTCTCATCACCAGCCATGACACTGCTGTGCAAGGTGGTGCATGAACAGGGTTAAAAGGCTGTGCCCTGAAGAGTTTACAGTCAAGGTGGGAGACTGAAGACAGACGAAAATAGACACAATGTGGGTGAATACAAGAAAACTACCAGAGGGCAAAGATACATGGTCAGACTAGCTTTGAGAGTTAAAGTATCACTGCAGAATGGAGTTGGTTGTGAATATAGGAATACCCTGGGGCTCCAGGGGTCTCTTCCAACCCCAATCATTCTGTGATTCTGATTCTGGGATAAAAAGAACAAAGAAGTAAAGATTAGTGAGCAGTGTGGGCTGTGGACTAGATGTTATAATGAACCTGCAGATTTCCCACTGGAGCACTGTGAGAACAAAACATAACTTCTTAGCTCAGTGAATTAAGCTGTAGTTGAAGCTTCTCTAAGACCAAAGGAGGACTCTGGTAGAAAAAGATATTCTGCCTGGCAAAGTCAATTCCAGGGAATTCCATGCCAGGGAATATGTGAGAAGACCATGTGAGCATCTGTTCATTACTTCAGGTCAGAGAAGACAATGTTCTATAAGGCATTTTTATCATATTCTGGGGGGTACAAATGTATAGAAGGTTCAAGAAAGGTCAAACCCAACAAGTAATGTACTTTCTTCTCACTGCTGCACACCCACATGCCCTGGCCTATTCATGGCAGTAAACTGTTCTCTGAGAGAGCAGCAAGAAGCAGGGCAGACTCCAGTAGGTTGCACGTTAGTGGCTCTTCTTTGCAGCATGTGGGTTACAAGAAGTCTAATTTGGTGGGTATAAAGGCAGGAGTGATGCTAAGAAAAATGTCATATATGTTGGCCAAAATTTGAGCAAAAATTGGAAAGTGCAGCACCCAGAAAAACCAGAAGCAGAACATATTCCACTGCACATCCAAATAGTGCTGGTGGGTTCTTGGTAGTGGAGACAGGACATGCTGAGCAGGCAGTAGCCTCCGTTCAAGCTCCCAGCTTTGCCTGCTCTCCACAGAGTATGTGTCCTGTCCAAATCACAGTGGATTTCCATGAGCCTGGTCTGAAGAGCAGTTTTGGAGCCTCCTGCAGCTGATCATGTTGATACACCCAGTGTGGCAGACCCAGAGATGTGCTAGCACACTATCTCTGTGTTCTGGTAGTAAGACAAGCCACAGGAGACCTTCTTTCTAAGCACACACCCTTCTGCAGCCTTCCTGTGAAGGCACCTTGACCTGGCCAAGGCCCCAGTGGAGAGCTTCTGCAGTCCCTTTCCTTCACAGAGGATCTTACTTGTGTGGATTTCCCTGTAGTACTGCTTTTATCTTTCAACCAGCTTCACAGCCTGAAAAACGCATCTGTTCCTGGGACTATTTGTTGTTTGCATATTCCTCTGGGTAAACACGCTGCTGACAGTTTGGCCTTCCAGGAATACTGAGCAAAATTATGTTGCTTCTGCCCAATAATTGTAGAACACTTTGTAAGCATTAGTGAATCAGGCCTTGCAGCTGCTTGTTTCCCTTTAGCTGTTATTATCCTCAAGTAATGAAGGAGGCTCAGAGCTGTTCAGTAATTCAGCTCTAGGTCACGTAAGGAGGATGAACTACGACTATTAATCAAACCTGGGATTGCTGAGCAACAGCCTCAGAAGCAATGCCATGCTGCATCCCACACAACTACTTTCAGTGGCTCTGATATACCTCCTTGTGGATTGGCATTGTGTACTCAAGAGTCACCCAGCTGCAGGAGGTCTGCATCTTTCCTTGATGTTTTACACCTTTATGATGACCCAAAGCCAAGTCAAGAGAGTCAATACACACAGTTCATGGGCTGTTCCATAATGTTTGTCCACAATGCTTATGCCCATTTTTAACAGAGACAACCACTAACAGGGTTGATCAGCTGTCCCTGGACAACATTTGACAATTCTTCTCTGCAAATCTTGAGTGTTGCTTCCCAAATATTCAGCTGGAAGTAAGAATGAATTTATTCACTTTGTGCTCTCAGCTTGGAAGTGTCAAACAGCTATCACTGTTTAAAGAAGCTTTACTTCTGGATAGTCCAGTCAAAAAGATTAACAAAGCACTCTTTCATTTATTCCCTATTTGCACTATAGATTTGCAGAATAGAGGATCTCTGGAGTATCTTCAATTTTATTCTAAGTAAAACCCAGAAACAGCTCTTTTGTAAAACTGGAATTCAAGCAGACTGTCAAATTCTCCTTGCTGGATACAAAACTACCCTTTCATCCTGTTTCTTGCTTTCCCTGTTGAATCTCTGCCCAAAAATAATAAAAATAAAAATAAAAATCCAGACAGCACCTAAAATCTTGCTCTTTTCCACTCCTGCCTACTAGGTACATATCAGCTCTGGTAATTTCAGAGGTAACTTCATTTGAAAAAAACCCAAATCTTAAAAATGGTGCTTTTCACATGGGTATGGCCAAGTTTATTACAGTAATGCAAGGAATAATTAGAAATGACACTGTGCTAAGTGGATGCAGATCTTAGAAGTCACACCAAGGATGTTTAGAAAGGAATATCTACATGCTCAAGGGACAGAAAGAAGACAGTTTATGCTGTGGGAACATGGTTTAGCACTGGTGAATCACAGAAATATTCCCTCTACCAGGTGAGCCGCTACCAGAGTCCATCTGTAGACTTCTCTGAAGAGGCTTCACCCAGGGTTTCCTGCCTCTAAGGTGACCATGCTGAGCATATTCAGTTTACTGGGGCTCATCTGGTAAGGGTAACCTGCCAAGTCACCTCAGCTGGATGTGTTCAGCTGTTGGCATGAATTACTCACTTCGACACAAATCTTTTGGGCATTTCTATTCAGGTGTTAAAACAGGAGCTGAGTGCTGGAACACTGTTAGCCTGTCCTTGATTAGGGATCTCTGACAGCTCCTTTGGGAGGACTTGGGACACACTTGCAGAAGGGATTTATAATTCTGAAGCTGCATGTATGAACCTGGAGGAGTTATTTTTTATTTTATAAAATTTTTATTTTATAAAAAATAACTTCAAAATCTGTTCCATCTGCACATGCCTACCCTGTACATTAGAAGAGACTCCTGTTCCTGAAGTGAACATGGGACTAAGATTTGTATACAATGTTAAACACGAATTCCAGCCAGGGCAGCAAGGCCTTAAAATTTCAGAACAGGTAAGCCTTGAAAGCTTGGTATAACATTGAAAAATGAGCATCCAAGGATGTAAAGAAATTTATTTGCCTGCTGGGGAATAATGGGGCAGCTGCTTCGAACTCATGTTTAGGGCAATTCAATTTTATTTTTTTTTTAGTAAAATATTTGAAATCTTCAAATGTAAAATGAAATAGTCAACAGAAAAAAAGCCACACATTGAGATTCAGATACATAAATCTATGAGTCATTTTGGGACATTAATAGTAGGTTTCTATCAATGTATGTACTCCAAAAGAAAAGTGATCAAAATCAGGGCATACAAACTATTTAACAGAAGTTGTATTGGGTGTGAGTTGGCAATGTCATGACAGGGGAAAACCCTCTGCATACTGCCATCCCACTGTAAATGTGAGATTTCTTGGGGCTACTTTGGCCACATGGGGAGAAATTTCCACTGAGCCTCTCCCATTTCAAAATGGAATCTGCAGGGGAGCATGTTCGAGGTGAGAATCTTGAAGCTGTGGCAGAAAGCATATTTTTCTGTTCTGTCCCTGGATGATCCTTCTGGGACAAGGAAAGTTTCAGAGCAAGGACCAGTCTTGAATTCCTGCTGCTGCCAAGCAGGAAAATGATCTTTTATTTTCAGTCCCATGGGATACTACAGGTGCAGGCAGGATGAAGGATAGATCCTGACATGGAGTAGGCTGGCTCTGCTCATTTCAGAGTTTAGTACAGAGCCCCAGACCCAGCTGTGACTGCACCTGCATTTTTTTTCTGGCCCTTCTTTTGAAATCTGGCTCATTGGAAATAAAAATACAATTAATAAACCACTGAGGTATTAATTTTTTTATTAATTTTTTTTATTAATTTAAATTTTGAGGCAATTGATTACAATTTGACTGACTGAAAGAAGGAATTCCCACCTACTCTTTACCTTAACTAAAGTCCATGAAACAATCCGCCCATCTGAGGAGATAGAGAAGAAGTTTGAATTGTTGTCCATGTCGTCCTTCTGCCACTTGACCTTAAAACAAGAAACAAGAAGACAGTCCCAGTCAGCACAGGGCACTCAGGCAGAATAGAGTCCTATGCCCTCAGCAGGGTCTTTGAAATCCTTCCTGAAGAGCAGCTGATTTTCACCCCAGAGTGCATGGCAGGTATGAATATTTACCTCCACAGGCAGTTTTAGAACTGCTCCCAGCAGTCCTGGCACTCACTTTCCTGCAGGATGCTCCAGTGAGGGGGTAAAGCCTCTTCCCTAGAGACTCTGCATCTACCCATGGCCATCTCCCCCACCAGTGACAGGAGAACTGCCATCAAGGATGGGCCTTGTGAGATGTCTGAGCTATTCACCAGCACTCTCCACCATGACCCAACACCATCCCAGAGATCCCCAGGACATCTCCAAACACCATGAATGGTGCCACAGAAGGGTCCCCAGGCACTGGTCCTGCACAAATGACCTCCTTCACATCTGACTAATTAGTCCAAGTGCAGTGCCACATGGTTACCCTTTAGCCAGACAACTCCAAATTATCTTTCTGTCCCTATGTGGGGTGCTGGATGAGCCCTTGCAAACAACGCATGACACAGGTCCTTGGGGCACTGTGGCTTCAGGGGGATGAAAACACCTTCATTAACATTGAAATCCTCCCTACACCTTCTGTCTGCCTGGTAAGGAGATCTGCCTTTTGACTGTGACAGTTCAGCAGGAGAGATTAGAACTCAGATAAATGGCTTACAGTTTAGAAGAGACATTTCAGTTAGACCAAAAGCATTAAGAACGCTCGATTTTCAGATCCAGGAATTCAATCAGACTGAGGGGAAAAGGATGACTTGTCACTGCGTCTGTCAGCACACACTCCTCTGGGCATCTGTCAGTTCAGGACAGGGACAAGCACCTCAGAAGGTTCTGCTGAGCTTTTCAAAGGTGTATCTGTTCCTGTCCAAGCAGTGCAGCAGATAAAGTACCCTAAACATCAACCTATAAACATGATAAATGGGCATGATTATCCTAGAGCTTACCAAATACTCTGTCCCTGACCACTTATCTGGTACCTATTCCAGAAAACAAGCAATATTCTCAATACTTTAATTATATAGATTGGATATACTTGTGACAGTTTCTTGGGAAAAACTGTTAATTCTCATTTTTAAAATTGTTTATACTGTGAAGTTCTGCGGAGCATGAAAATTCAGCAAGAGACTCAGCAACGAGTAGTTAACTCTCTAGTGAACTGGTTTCATACCTATTACACGGTGCTCTGAGGAAGAAAAAGTAAAACAGAGAAGGAATCCTTCTGAGAATATGTCAAAATGCAGTTTCGTGCCCATGAGATACAACTGAAGAGCTTTGAGTGGTATTTACCTTTGAACATCCTTTCACAAGTGAAACAGTAAGTCTTCATGTGGAACCATTTCTGCTATCTGGCATAAAGGAACGGCCTAATTCAATAAGGTCCAGAATAAAATGGTTAATGATAAAACTATAGGTTCAACAGCACAGTGTTTGCCAAGGCTGGCCATTGTGCAGAAAATGTGCTGGGTATACCTATTCCAGGAACATCTCCCTTGGATCATGAGCCACTGCTGCCAGTGATAGTCACCAGTAGCTGCCTCAGATGAAGAGGCTGGTGTAGTGAGGAGTTTTAATTCATAGTGAGAAATGCAGAGCTCAGGGGAACTGGTTACAAAAACATGCCCATTAAGGCTCGTACTGGGCATAGGAAAAGGGTCATTTTTTTTCAATCAGAGATTTTTAAAATACCACTCTAAAACTGCTGGATAATAAGGTATTTTTATATGTCCAACCTAGCTCTCCTCTAACTCATATTTTTTTCTCTCCAGTTTACTTCCCTAATATTTGGAAAAAACAGTCACACCTCCCACCCCACATCAGCAAAAAATGAATGGATGAAGGTTCAGCAGCCCACCTCCACCACCCTGTGCAGACATAACTTCTGAGTTCTCATGTCTATGCTAACACAGCATGTTGCAAGAACCTCATCTGGAGGTGACCAACAACACATACACTGTCAGGAGCTCATGGTGGGAATTTCCCAAGCCAATTCCTTTCAGCATTCCCCAAGCAAAGAGCTTTTCCCTGGATTTGCCCACTTCAAATGCGCTCTCTCTGATGGAGATCTATTCAACTTTTCTACTGTTGGTGCTCAGTTAGGTGTCACATCTAGTTCTCTTGATCCATTACACAGACAGCCAGACTCACCAGTCCCAAAAAGCAAGCAGGTTGACTTGCTTAGGGTACTCTTGCTCCAACATAAAAAGCAGTCAACAGTAGCTGAGTTAGGTACATCTTGTAGACAGCTTGAAAACAGTCCCTCAGGGGCATCCGGCTCTGCCTTCAGATGGCTATCAGCAGCTCTCAGTAATGCTAGCTTGAATTTCTGAAATCTTAATACTTTCAATTTTCCTTCAACACCTCTGACACCTTAATAGTGTTTGTGATCTTTTTCCTCCCGATCTCTGAATCCCATAAATGCTTATTACAGTAATTAGCCTTCATGATGCTGCAATCAAGTTGGGCGTCTGCTCAGAACTGGCCTTTTCTCTGTTCCCAGAGGCCTGTCAACATGGCACAACCTCATGTCATTAGCAGTATCCACGCTGCGGAGGGTGAAGCATTTGAGGAAAAAAACAGACAACTGCCTGTGTAGTGGCAAGAAGTTAATTCTTCCCTGAAGCATGTAATAAATCTACCCAGGATTTTGGCTCTGTGAAATAATTTACAGCAAAAGTTCAATTACAATACAGTAAGAGTGAACAAGCACCTGAAAAAGGAAAGCGTGTGTAAACAGCAAAGAAGAAACAGGCAAACACAAAGCAGCATTTTATATCCCTGTTCAAGCTGAAATACATAACAAAGGCTGCCATTTTTTCAGTGTAAATTTTAACCTGATTATTTTTGTAGTGCAAAATTAGTGTGTGAAACTCATCACTGTTGCAGGAGCCTACCACTTTTCCTTTTCATTTCTTAAAATCTGTTTATTTATAAAGAAGTCAAGACTATTCAAAACCTCATTTATTTATGGAAAAATAGATATTGAGAGCTGCATGTTCATTACTATGTACAGCAGGTTAGCAGGGTGATAATCCATTCATTCCTAGCGAGAGAGTACTATCATTTTTATCTATGGCAGCTGGTAATGGCTCCTGTCCAGCAGGAGATTAGACCATTTATCCAATCTGATTTGAAAATGCCTATGTTTCTGATGTCATTCCTATGAAAGAAATAATGCTTGATCAGTTTTCAGGGCACACAGGCTTGCTATTTGCACTGACATTGTGCAATTGGTCAAATCCACCCTGGCCAGGAGGCTTATTTGAGCGTGGTACAGGCAGCCATAGGCAGGCTCTGCCTGCAGTTCCATGAGGTGACATCAGCTACTGCAAAGCCAGATCCCCTCTGGCTCACCCTGGGCTTGCCAAAACTTAAGTGTGGGGTGCCATGTGCAACATATGCACATTGACTGATGAGCAATTCCTTCTCTTTCTATTAATTATCTTTCAAGGATCTCTTTGCTAGTGTTGCAGTACCACGGTTCTGCTGACACCTGCCCTATGTGAAGTAAGAGCATTACTGTCAACCCATGTCTGAAAAAGAAAATAAAATCTGCCACAGGTAGAGAAAAGGAAAGACAAAGGCATCAAATCCCCAGGTCACCCTTACATGAACTGGACAAGATGCTCAGATGGCTTTGCCAGGCAAACAACTCCTTGGGCTGCTGAGGGAAGTTCCTGCTGATATGACCCAGGGACAAAAGGACAAATGGACTGGTAATCAGTCCTGTCCTAGGCAAAGCCACCATGGCAATGCAGGGTTTGGAGGGACCCAAAAAGCATATCTATTCTGCTCTGAGGCAAGATCAGACACTCCCCTGTCAGTGGCAACAATTCATATAGGCTACTTTCACAAGCCACAGGCACTCAACAATCTCCCTGTAGATACGTCAGTGCTTAATTGCCCTTATACAGGAGATTTCCTTTACCAACAGTCAAGCCAATTACTCCTTACCATCTCCCCAGTGGACACAAATAACAGTTTATTCCCTTTTCTGTAACACTCTTCAAATAGGCAAGAAAACTCTGTTGGGTCACTGCTCCTTTCTCTTTTTTCCCACTTCAAACCAATTGCTCCAACTGTCGCTTCCACACCCCGCCTCTAGGACCCAAGCTTTCACCACTCCTGTTCTTCCCCTTCAGACCTTCTCTGCAGCTGCAAACACACGGTACAGGGCCATCCTGGGGCAGCAGTTACAACCTCCTCTACCTTATATTCTTACTAATTAGTCAGAATTACACATATCTTTGTATTATTGCACTGTACTGCAATGCTGACCACTGGCAGTGATCTGCTACACTCTCTCCTTTGGGTACCCTGCCCAAGCAGCCATCTCTTCTTTCATATCTGTGCATTTAATTTCCCTTTCATAAATGCAGTATTTGCTCTTGTCTTTATTGAATTTCATCACATTGATTTTGGGAATCTCTTCCAATTTATCAAGATAATTTTGAACATAATCATGTCCTGCAAAGTGCCTTGTTCTCCCAAAGGGGTTTCTCTGTTCTGTAATTGTAGTTGTTTATGAAAGTATTGATCAAAAAGAAGTCCAGAACTGACAGCTGGAGGGTCTCACTTGAAGCACTTTCAGAGTCTGATGGTGAGCTCTGTATAACTGCTCTTTGAGCACACTGACTGAGCCACCTGAGCAGCCTCTTTATGGTGATTTTACCTAATTCACATTTCTCTGCTTTGGTTATTAGTATGTCACTGTGGATCAAAAACTTTAGTCAAGTCAAGATGGATAGGGGTGATAACCTTGACTGCCTCCCTCTCCTTCATGAGGCCTATTTCTCTGAAACAAAGGAAAGAAAAGAAATTATACTGGCTTGACAATTTATTCTGGACAAATCCATGTCAGTTTCTCTGAATCACCTTATTATCTACACACTTCAAACAGTGTTGCCATTTATTCAAGAGCCTTTCCAGTCTTCGAAATCGGTCTGGCTGGTCAGTAATTCCCTGGATCCAATCCAAACATTTTTCTCCAGATATTTTTTCACTTCTTCCAGCCCTTTGAGAGATTTCCTCCCTTCTCTGATCATGCTTGTCCTACAGGCCAGAGTGCAGCCTGATGCACTGCTGTGCTATCATCTACACTGAGCCTGTCCCTGTGGCTGGCTCTGGATCTCTTTAGTGTGGGTGAATTGTCCAGACAGTGGTTTCTGGGCTCTGGTACCCTGTCTGTGCCACTGTCTCTCCTGCATGCAAGGAAAGTCACTTTGAGGAAAGCACCTGCAGAAAACCTTTTGCCAGACATTGGCTTTACAGCATCACTAGAAAGTGTCCAGGGATTGATGACAGCAGACTACCATATTTCATTCTGTCCATTCCACAGGTGCATGAATGTGTGTGGGTCCATAAGTGACAGTAGAGTGATCCTCCCCTTCATCCATGCTCCAGAGCACACTCTGAGTACTCACCCAGTTCAGATACTGCAGGCGTACTTGCACATAAACACCATCCTCTGTTTAAAATGCAGGATGGATGTAGACCAAAACCACTCTGAAATTCATGCAATAGTCTGAAACTGCTCTGGCTACTTCTTTAAGTACTTCAGGGAATGTTTAAGCTGATCTTGCTGATGAGCAAGAACCTGTCTCATCCAAATATTCTTTAACATGCTCTTTCCCTATTCTGACCTGTGCTTTTATCCTTATTACATTAATCACACTTAGCAGCCAGTCTCAGATACTTATTGTAAGATTAAACAATATAGCATAAAATATTTCATCCTTATACATAACACTCAGTATTTGTTGAAAGCTGACTTTAGCAATTCTTCATTTCTTTAACTTCTAATACACTTCCCAAATATTTTCCCCTTCCCTTTTATGACCCAGGATAATGACAGCTCAATTTGCACATTCACTTTCTCTTCATTAATTTAGTGTTGTGATTTTCCCTAGTACTCAGCTTTAGACACATCTTTGTTCCTCTGTCTGAAGTGTTTCTTTGTAAGTCAGTGCTGATCTGATGTAGCTGTACTGGCCTTCTCAGAGACCTTGCCAGTCTGCCCAGACCAACAGCTCGGGGAGTTCACCCACCCCCCTCCTTAGCTGAACAGAGCCACAGTCTCTTACAGAAGCCCAGCTGTGCATCACAGGAACACAAATGCTTCCCAGCCCCTCTGGGCTCTCCCAGCCACCCTCTTTTCCCCATACCTTGGGCACACATGGTAAGAAGTGGGATTTGGATACTTCTTTTACTCAAGGCTTCCCACTGGCAAACATCTACTCCTGGAGCAAGGATGCAAACACAGCAAGGGCATTGGCCCTCATGTCGCTCTAGTTGTGCCTGCCCTGGCAGCAAAGCACCAACACAAACCCACAGTCCAAACCACATTTCCCATGCCTGTATGCACAAACCTGGGCCAAAACAAAATTCCAGCAGAGTTCTGGGGCTCTCTTGAGGTAGAAGAGCTGAACATGTGCTGTGATTTAGCAAGGGCACAGGCTCTCACAAATGCAGTTCAGTTGCATTCATCGCACAGTGGTTCAGGTCACCAGCTGACAAATGAGCTCTCTGTGGGTCCTTGCAGAGACAGAGTTAGACAGACCAAACTCCAACTGGGAATACCCATCCAAACCCAATCATCCGTGTGCACCTTTGGTCTGTGTATTGGACACTTTCTACACTTTGCAGCTAGCCTGTCTTTCAGTCTGCCTCAGCATCATGCTGGAGGCTCATGCTGAAGTGCTGATCTACAATAAGTTCCTCCATAAGTCACATCTGCTGGAGCCAGTCTGATTTCCCCTGTGGTCTAATGCAAATACTCTCCTGCACTCCCAGCAGTCTCTTATTTGAGCTAAGATGCACTTTTCATTTCTTCCCTGTCACCTCCAAATGTGTTTCTTGTTCATTCCTGACAACAACTTTCAGCAAAACAGCATCTAGAAACATCGAGTCATTACCAGCAGAGAAGAAATCTCACATTCTCCTTCTGCCAATGACAAATTGCCATTTTTTTGTTTATTCTCCTCCCTCTGTAACTTGTCTCTGCTGTTTGCTGAGGGATCTGTTGTTGTGAAAGTCTCCTTGGACACTCAGCTTATCCTGAGTCTGATGACTTTTTGTTTTCCTGGAGCAAATAGTTTGTCCCTCCTTGCTGATGAGACAAAGTGTTGCATCTACAACAAAGTCCCCAGATGCTTTCCATCAAGGACATTGCCAGCTATTCTTCATTTGCTGCTTATCATGTGTCCCAGCCTGGCACCATAGTGGGCCTTGACACCTCCCAGAGGATCCTTCACCAGCCACCACAATCAAAGCCAAGCACAGGCACTTCGAAGAGTATATAGAAAAAGCAAGTCTGCTCCTGCAGTCAGTCACAAGAGATCCCCCCACAAAATTATTCACTTCTTCACCTTGAAAGCAAAGAGTGCTTCACTGACAAGAAAAGTAACATCATTTTTTATACTTCAAGAGACAAGCAAAACAAGGTTTAGAGGTGAGGAACTGGGCAGTGCCTGGAACTCATCCCCAGTGCCAACCTGGACAGCAGGACAAACTTTGGTGTGGGGAAGTGGGAGAAAGGAATACAGAAAGCTTTACTCCTCACCATGGTTAGCTGTGATAAAGGCAAAGAGTGAGCTAAATCCAGATGACTCATTTTGACTCAAGGCAATGATGAAAATTATAAAGAACTGGGCTAACAAGTGCAGCCTGGTCAAAGGTCAAAGCAGCCCAGTCTCTTTGGTTAAGTCTGTACTTGGGGGAGAGGCAGGTCCTGGGTCCTGCTTGCACATGGAGCATATGATACCACCATGGCAGGAGAAGATTTGGTTGTGCTCTGGGTATGTGTGGGTCTGGACTTCTTTGTTTCCTTCCCTTGCATGGTGACAGGTCTAAAGGAAGGGGCAAATGTGTTTTACCTTTAATTTTGTAAGACTTTTGGCATACTCCCTGTGATATTTTCAGAAGCAAGATAAGGAAATACTAGGTAGTTGATGAGCACTTGAAAATGAATTTTCAAGAGTTTAGTCGGTGAATTCTTGATTATATGAGAGAACATTTCTAGATGGTTTCCACAAGTGACTATCCTGGGTTCAGTTCTATACAACATTTTCATTAGTAAGTTGCATAGTGAATTGCAGAATACATGGAATGTTTGTAGATGGCAATGTTGAGAGACAGAAGATTCTGTTAGGATCAGGATTCAAAGTTATCTCAACAAACTGGAGCACAATCTGGAAATAAGAGGTGAAATGTGATAAAGACGAGGGGTGAGGAACACATACAGGGAGAAGAAAGTATACAAGCACGTAGAAATTAAGGAATTTCCTGCTGAGTGACAGTAGTGCAGGAAAGGATCAGAGGCTGGTGTGGGAATCAGCAAAGTGACACTGTTGGAGGGGTGCAGAAATTTTTTTCTTGTGCATTAAAAGATGTGTACTATACAAGACACAGTAGGCAATGCCTCCAGTCTGTCAGTGCTGGTGAAGACAGCTAGACTGCCCAGTCTCACTTTGAGGAAAGCATTTCAGGAATGGTAACACAACATCTGTGATAGTCGGAAAGAAGAGGACACTCTCAAGGCCTCTGCTGCTTCTCATTTCTGTGATACACAAACACCTCCCCAGTTCCAGAAAGGAAGGTTCAGTCTGATTTTAAATTCAGTCTCACCTCTCACATATTTACTGAATGTCATGTTCAATCATACTGTGACTGTTTCATTCACTGCAATAGATGAGGCTGCTTTGTGTAGCAAATAAGTCTTTTGAACATGAGTAACAGCTGATTGAGAGAGATAAATGAAAATTACTTGTTACTTAAAAATAAATTCGTTGAAAAATGTTCTATCTTAAAATCTTTATTTTTATTTAAATGCAAATGTTTCAGCTATAACAGTAATTTGCAGATAAGGGAGCTGCTAAGCAAAGGAGGGTTCTCAGTGCTATTCTATGCTTTGTAGACAGATTTGTTGACATTCTACTACGCAACAAGACAGAATGGATCAGCTCAATGTGCTTAGGAAGTAAACTTGCTCCCACGACAGAAGCCCTTGCAGAGATAAGATCTGGAAGTAACTCTTCCTAAAGGGGAGTCACTAAGAGTTAAATATTTGGCTATACTGTTGGCCTTAGAGAAAAATGGTTTAGGCATCTGATGAGTATCAAGATATTCAAAGATTCCAAAGCCTTCCAGTCAGTTTGGGCTTCCTTCATCTCTCCTACATCTTTGATGAGCAACTCTGAACTAAGGTACTCTCTGCCTTCCTATCCTATCTGTAGCAGAAGCAGGGATTTACTCAGATGTCTCTTTACCTACGGTATGTTTGTGATAATAGACAAGGCAGTTTGGAGCATCAGGGCGGCTGACAGGTTTGGTAACATTAGACAGGTATTGAAACAAAGGCAGGGGCTTTGTCTACAAAGAATTTAGGCAGCAACTAAGGTGGCCAGTGTGGCAGGACCATATGTCACCAAGCAAAGAGGCAGGAGGATGAATTCCTTCAGCCATGCTGTGATAACCAAAATCATCTCAAAACCTCCTGGAACAGAAGACACAGCCCAGCACTGTGAGCAGCCCATCTGCAGACAGTCAGCTACCTGCACCACATGAGTACCAGAAAATGTCAGGCATATATGGTGGGATATGCTACAGACAATGACTGGAATTTCCCACCTAATAAATTCTCAAACGCTCTCCTTCTAGCAGCAGTTGACTACGCAAATTTTACTACAAGTATTCCTGTCATTTTCTCCTCCAAAATCCTTAAAAGTTTCCTGATAGCTGAGGAAAAACAGCTGATTAGTTCACCAGCTATGAGGAAACACTCTAAAATAAACTCCCACATAACATTCAGTCCCATAAACACTCCTTCTGAAAAATACTGCTCTCCTACACCTGGATCAAGTACCTTCACCTTGAAAGCATGTTCCTGGGACTCAGCGCCCCAGGCACCATGTCTTGAGCATCAGTGAACTCAAGGGTGCAAGATCAGCAGAGAGGGGCAAAGCATCAGGCCCACTGGATCAGCATATTCATAGATCATCCACAAATTTGGGGTGCAGGAAAAGGGTAGCAAAACCTCTCCTACTAAAGAGCACATTTGGTGATCCTGCGTGGGACACAACAGTAAGCAGAGAGCACCAGGGGAGTGCCACTAATGCAGGGCAAAGGCCCAGCCTGAGGCATGTGCATCACTTGTGCTTCAGGGACTCAGATTTATCTGAAGGAAGCAGAGCTCAGTTATAAATAGCACTGGATAAGGCTGGACCTACTTTCAGTTTGTTTTCTTCCTGCTGGGATTCGGATGCTCTGCTTTGCACAGCACTGCACCAGGAATCTGCTTGCTTATTCTCCTCGCAGCATTTCCAAGTGTATTTATTAGGCTGGCATGTTAACAGCTGAGGACAGAGGAACCAGACATTAGACTCTTACCTGTTTGTTCCCTCAGGGGCCACATTCCTGTGTCAGACACAACATATAGCTGAGCTACGGGTGCCAGAGGCCAACAAAATTCAGGGGCATTTAACCCGCTGCAATTCACAGCTCTTGGTTTCAATTCTGACTGTGTTCATGGAACAAACTTTCCAATTTATGGACAAACTACAAAATTTTCCACTCTGTGTGCAGGGAAAGCAGACTCACACGGCAAGTAGGTTTGCATCCAAACCTCCAAGTTGTTTGATGCTGCTAAATCAGAGACAGCACCTGTAACGTGCCTGACAGAATGCTCTCACCACCACCGGATCAACAGAAGTTGCAGCAAGGATGGAGAGAGATGGTCCTGGAGCCTGTTGGATGTTGAGATTCCTGGGCACTACAGCGAGCTGTGGCAGCTCTCCTTGGCCCCAGGGATGGGAGAAGGGTGGGAACCATCTCCAGCCCTGGCTCCCTCCCTCTTTGTCCCTGTCTCAGTGTGACCTTGCCTGCAGCACCCCTGCCCAGCTTGTCTCTAGCTCTGCCATTATCACCCTCTCATCTGTATTCCATCCTCTTCTGAGAAGCACAGTGTTGTCTCAGAGTCTGTATGAGAGCTATTAAGACCCACCAGTGTATTTATATATACTATAAAGCAGTAGAACAAGATTCAAAGATCTAAGCAACCAAACAAATGCATTACAACTTCTCTGCTATTTTAAACCTTGGGCTAACATTTTTCAACATCCCAAGGCTTTCATGGACTTTTAATTTCTACAAGAGCCACAAACTAGCACCAGTGCAACTAAAAGGCAAACAAAATTTCTTGTATTTTGCTTGCAGACACCAGAAAGGAAATAAACAATCTGAAAACCCATGAAAGGATGGTTTGGATCTCAAGTAAAAGAAAGAGTAGGAAGAATAGCAAAGCAGTACAAGAGGAGAATCTATTTAGCAAGGAACAATGAGAGCAGAAGGTAGAAAGTAAGTTCAGCATCGGTATGAAGTACAGAGGGAAACACAGCATCCAAGCAGAAAAACCTCATTTTCAGACAAATGTTACATGATCTGGAAAGGACACATTGCAAAACCGTTCCAAACCCACAAGAATTCACAACCAAGGCACAATTTAAAAAACAATCAGTTACAGAAACTGAATCTCCAAAACATACAGTTAGATTCAACCTCAAAAAATGCAACATCAAAGTTACAGAATCAGGGATTTTATTCATTGTTGTCAAGAGCATTTAGGAAAAAGCATTTGGACATTTACCTTGCCTGACCTCAGAGAGGCTCAAAAAGTGTCCAAACGGTTTTGAACAAGGTACAAGCATGCCGCAAAAGATTTCATCCAGCACTTCTACCACAGGAGTGCCTTGCAATTTCCACCACCTCCACCACGTCTAAATGAGCCCAAGGTTTTCTGATGAATTCATGTAGCCCAGCAGAGCCTTTCCACAAAATGATGAAACTTATCTCTGTGGGAGACATGATTTCCTCCAGTAAGGCTGTGGCTGGAGCGAGCTCTCCCACTGGCTAAGGGCAACTAGAAAGCTGCTGATCTTGACCCTGATTTCTACTGCAAGCATATGGCAACTCTTTCCAAGTACAGCCCTTCCTGCCCAGTTCCCTCCAGGAGAGGCTGAGGACACAACAGGCTGTGAAGAGTACCCAAGTGTGTTGGCCACTTGGTGCTGCAGTGAGGAACGTGGTGTCAGGTCCTCAGCACACTGGCACAACTCCGGCTGCAACAGCCTGTTACTGGACACAGAACTCAGTGCAGGAAACAGAACTGCAGCTAAGGACTGCTCCAGAAAGGAAGCCTTTGACAGATGGAGATCTCTGGACACCAAATGCATGCTGGCTGGACCAGAGCTGCTCTTCCCAGTTCTTTGTATTTCTGTGCAAGCACAGAATGACTGAAGTGATGTCTCTGGGGAGAATACAGTGACCTCTCTTACTCCTGGGACATCAGAAGTTCATTAGACTTTTTTCCCTGTTTGCACTGGGCCAGGTATGCAAGGCAGGGTGAGCAGCACAGAAAATGTAGAAAGCTGAAGATGAGGAGAAAGGTCTTCTGTGCAAACACTGCACTGACCTGCTCTGAGAACACACACAGTTGTCTTGCATTAGTGTAGAGGTTCGGTGCTAAATGATCCTCACCATCAGGTTTATGCTCTATTTTCCCTTCAGGCTACTTCTTCCACTTCCCTTCTTCCACTTGCCAGCCCACATCCAGATGCTTCTCATCCCTATCTTGGGTCCAGCTGCCTTGATTTTAGGTCTCTGTTGTTTTCCTTTCTTCTCCAGATTTCTGTTTCTCCTCTAGAGTTATTCCCTAGCAGTATCTTCACAGAGCTGAATGAGATTTTTTACACTGAACTACCCCCAGCAAACACCTGTTTTGTGCTTCTTAGCAGTGAAGGCAACAGGAAGGGTGTTGAGGCTGTTTTGAGACAGCTGATCTTTATTCTGACCTTGATAGCAACCTTCTGCCTTACATTTTTCTTTTATTTCCTTCATATCAATCAATTTGTTTGCCTGAAGCCAAAGAAACAAAATATTACGTGAAGCAGTAACATCTCAGAGGCAATGTAAGCTGCAAAATCTATTTGTCTGACTGCAGATGACAGATTTAGGAGAATGCTCATCATCAGAAATGAAACAATGTCCTGGTATGACAGTGGATTAAGAACAAAATACTTTTTTTTATTTTCTCCTAAGTGCAGCAAATATGATCAGCTTCCCTGAAAAGCTTTTTTTGTGGAGCTGTGTGCAGCAGCAGGGAGAGGGGTGGAGAACAGCAGACCATGCTGACTTTAAAGGGATTTTCATCCACTTCCACCAGCAAAATCAAACCTCAGTGGGTCTAGAGCGGCTTCATGAACTGCTAGTGTAGACTTACTTAAGGAGCTGGATTTGAACACAGAAAGCAGAGACAGAGAAGGGATCACAGAATTACTGGGCAAACTCTAACAAAGCAAGCTTCTGGTGTGTTTTAGCTGGTTTACACTTGAGATGGGACTTCTACAAGTTCTACTGGAAAATTAATCTGCAAGCTGACCTGGCTTTTAGATTCCTTTTGCAGTTAGCAGGCTACTGTCATCCTACCTTGTCCTTTTTGTTCAAACCTTGAGTACCTTCGAACCTTCAAACATCTGACACAAATGGCATTTGGTGAAGACTTAGCCAGCAGTGGCCAGCCCTCTCTCTTCTCACACGCTAATACAGGGCAGAAAATAATTCCCACAGGTTGCCATCTGAAGCTCCCTGGCATCAGCTCCTACAGGAGGCCAGATCAGCTTCAGTAAATTAACAATGAACAAAAGTGCTTTTCTAACCAGTGATCTCTCCATAGCAATTCCAAACCACACTGTGGCTGCAGAGATTTGCTTTATGCACAGCCAAAGGAAATGTTCCCTCTGCAGATCTTAGGGTCAACACTCTGCCATGGGAATTTAGTCAGTAACTCTGATGGTGAGCAAGTAAAATAATAATTATTTCCAACCCTCTGCAGCAGTATTGCCTCTATACTAGTTCCAGCAGCATGCAGAAATAATGTCCCTTGACTTGATGTGAAAGTGAGCTATAAGCACACACTGAAAACAAATTTGCCAGATGAGTTTTAGAAGACAGATTGAACAGCAGAAACGTTGACACAGCAGATAGTTTCAGTTATTAATCCCTGGTTTTTAACAGCTCCAGATTCCAAATACTTCAAACCTAAAATATTTAGTATATCCCAGTGTAGAAAGATAAGAGAAAAAGCACTCTTCTCAGCTATAAACAAACCCTAACCATCATCTTTTTAAAAAAGGAGAAAGTAAGAACTAATTCCAAAGCTAGGAAGGGGAGAGGCTCTGTGCTGAGAGTCCCTTCCCAGCAGGGTGTCACTTCTTCCCAGAGGACACTGCTCTTGTGGGCTCTGGGTGCCAAAATCTAACCCGGTTGTTCCACTTTGGCACCCTCATTAACATCCACTGCCAAGCTGTGGGCTGTGAGCCATTGGCTCAGAAAAATACACTGACCTGGAACTTGCTTTGTAGGCCTACACAGAGATGATGGGAGTGTGAGGATTTTACTGACTATTTGAGCATTATTTTGATTAAAGTGTGGTTTAGGCTAATACCACATAGGCTTCTTCCCAGCAGACATGACAGTTCTGACATAGTTTCACAAGAAGTGACTCCTTTTCAGCTGGTGTTTACATTCAAAGGCAGTGGCCTGAATTCATTGACTCAGAGACCATCCCTAGTTCTGTTCTCCTGTAAGACCTAAGGTTTGGTGGCATTATCCGTACTGCACTGCAGGTATACACATACGTACATCCATATATGTGTTTATTCCTTGCTGGATTTGGACACTTATCAATTAGTAGCAAGCAACTAGAAATGTGTAATTTAAAACAAGCCAGAATTTTCCATTATTCACAATGCAGTAGCACAAAATTCATAGGAGACAATTGCCAAATCTGTAAGAAACCATTGCTATGCTCTTTGAAAATATAGGGAGTAGTATCAGGCAGACAAACACTTTCTTAAGTAACAGAATTATAAAATTTGCATTATTCCATGTTTCCCTTAATAATGGGCAATGTTGCATCAGTTTTGTTTTATGCAAATGTACCGAGATATTACTAAGCTACTGAAAATGAAATGGCACAAGAAATGAGCTACCAGTCTGGTTTACTCATTTTGCTTCCATTGTTAACAGGCTGTACTGTTTCAAAAGGAAGAAACCAGGCAGTCCAGACAACAAAACCTAATTGTTTGTGAGAATTTTGTTACTTGTATACTTGTTCACTTTTTCTACAAAAATGAGATCTAGGATCCAGGCAAAGACCAGGCCTTGGATTAGATGGGATGTTGATGGAGCAGAATAGGGGATCTTTGAGCTAAATATGAGAAAAAGGCATCACTTCCTGGAATCATTTAATGTTAAATGAGGAATAACAATCCAATGTCTCAACCTAACAGACAATCTGTGTTGCTTTTCACCCCATCAAATGGAGAGAAAATCTTTTCTAAAGCTTTTGGTTTATATTGACAAACGGTTGGATTTCAGATCTTTCCAACAGAAGTACAAGCTATCTGTATTGCTGTGCAACCCTCTAATTATTAACTTTGCTCACTGGTTTTGTAACAAGTGAAAAATCATAAAGTTTAGTATAAATATTGGTACTTCAGTCATAGAATCACAGATCAGTTTAGGTTGGGAGGGACCTTAAAGACCATGTTGTTCCAATCCCCTGTTGTAGGTAGGAATGCCTTTCACTAGACCAGGGTGCTCAGAGAAATTTTTTTAATGCAGAAGAAAACCAAGAATTCATAGCACTCAACCTCTGGAAATAACAAAGCAGGAACCACAGCCTACTCATAGCTACATCTATCCATATCCATGAGGTAGTTTCTCTCCAGAGCTATCTTCTTGGAGTGACTGATGATTTTTTTCACTTCTAAGTCACACTGCTGCCAAGTAGCACACATAAACCTACCTATAAAAACCCTACACTGACTTCCTCTTTTCCTGAATTTACCTGCTTCTGCTCTGTAAGGATAAAGCTGCTAATAGCAGCCTTAAACATACACTGTCCTTCCCAACACCATCTGTGGCACAAATGATCTGGGATTCTGGCACCTATAGTGCACAATAACAAGTTTGAGCTCCCTTAGCACACTGCTGCAAGGCCATGAAAAACTGCACATAGGACTTATTATTTGGCCAGGCTTCTTTACTGGAAGCCTAAATGGCAGTGGGAGAAGCTTGGAGTTTTTTGTGTGTGTGTGTATGTATGTATGTGTATGCTTGACACATTGTATTACAGTAACAGCCCACGGCTGGGGTACCATGTTAACCTGTAAGACCAGCTACAAATATTTGTTAGAGAAAAAGCTTTGGACAGACAAGCAGGAAATATAAAATTCAGGCCTTCTCTGAAATGTTACATTTGCATAAACTCTCTGTTTATAGGAAGCACAGGTCTTGCTCTTGGCATATTCCACATTAATCTGCAGTCCCACCAGGTACCATTGATTTCTTGAACTTTCATTGGAAGATGCAATAAGGAACCATGGTTGGGGGACAATCCACACACAGCATGTGCCAAAGCACATGGAGTGTTGATGTGTGACTGTATTAGCCAGTGTAAATCAGGTGACAGCAGCAACACCTGTAGCCCAGGCTAGAAAATCAAATATACACCCCTGCACTTCAGAGGCTCATACAGACCATGCTGAAATAGGTGCTGCCACACTTCCACTGCTAGAAACTGGATCAAAAGCACATACACATCCCAGTGCTTCAGTTTGAACTCAGATTACATTGCAAACATAACTACAAAGCTAGCTGGATGTAGCAACATATTCACCCTGACCTTGCACAGTACCATCCATCTGGTGGTTCATTGTGACAGATGCCAGAGTGGCATTATTTTAAGAGCATTACCTGCACATCACAATTCTTAATTCACTAGAGTACTTCAGGATCAATTACAAGGTCAAATACAAGGTAGTGTGTCTTGAATCATACTGGTAGCCAGTTCCACAGGCAGCTGCCCTTGGATTTATTGTGCCTAACAGATCTCTCTCAGAGCAGATATACTTGTTTTACACACAGTTTATGACTTGCTGCCCTGTGATTTTCTATTTAGAACATAAATAGCATTGCATGTTGGTATATACAAAGGATACCAGCTCTTCTCCAAGAAGAAGTAATTTATAAAAAGTAAGGAGAAATATATGTTTATAGCAAACTTTTGCTTACATGTGTAGTTTCTGTTGATGACATAAATATGCCTTTCCACATACTTAAAAGTTAGCCGAAAAACAATATAATAATCAATCAGAAATACATGTATAAAAACAACACCTTTCCCAATACTGTACTTTTCCTGCTGTGCCCAAACTCAGTCCCATTTAAAGCCCAGCTGGAAGGGAGGAAAAGCAGCCTTACCTGCCACACTGGCTCTGTGTGCTTTCCTGACTCAGGACTGCTCCTGTGGATGGGCTGGGAGGTTGCCTTCTTCAGGTTGTAGATGGCCACGTTGCCGTCATAGAAGCCCACTGCCATGAGGTGGGGGTGCTCACTGTTGAAGTCCAGGCACATAACACCACTGTTGCTGCTGAAGACAAACTCTGGGAAGGAGGGGTTCTTCAGGGAGTAGAGCAGGACCATGCCATGGCCCTGCTTCATGAAGTCATCTAAACAAGGAGGCGGTAAGTCAGTTTCCAGCTGTTGAAACATACAGTCTGACAGCACTCACTTATGCCTAAAATTCCTGAAGTCCCTAACCCACAGTTATGTGAGAAGGACATCAGTCAGAGGACTGAATGATTACATTGGTATGCCTACACCTGAACATCCTTTCCGCCGTTGACATGTCATTCCCAGGGCATGGGAACAATGTGCTGGTGCTGAATAACTACTGTTTCAGTGTGTGTTTTGCAAGGAGAGAGACCTGTGAAGCTTCGGAGAAAAAGTGCAGAGGGAAAAAAAAGAATATTGTGGGTACTTCCTTCTTTGGGTTAGGATTCTGCTAACATTGCAGACAAACAGGCTGAATCAGGGATAGTGCCATTTCAATTTCTGTACTGGCAATATTTGATATTTCAGCCTCCACTGCTTTCCAAAGAAAAGTATTTCATTAAAGTATCTGTAAAGCATCATACCCATTGCCCTTACTCATAACTGGACAATGTACAAGTCACTACAGCTCTATTTTCTATTCATGTCCAACACCCTCTTGCTTGGAAGAGAAGCTCTTTTTCTGCCAAGACTTTCCATTCTCTTTTCTATTTACTTTCACCTTTCCTTTGCACTGCTGAAATAAGCTCTTCCTATTCTCAGTAGGACCATCTTTCTTTTGTGTTTTGGTTTTTTTTTCCTTATCATGCCCTGACTGACTCTGCAATTCTCAGGGTTTTTCGGTCATGTAAAAAACAATTTCCAAATTCTCTGAAAAGGGAAGCAAAGCTGTCGATGTAGATAAGCTCTCCAGAAACAAAGAAAGAACTTTCCTAATCTATGAAAACAATGTTGTCTCAGAGAGTATCCTAGCCATCTAGTGCTTTTTATTACTGTCAATGCTCTCAGGCACACAGCATATAGGAAATAAATTCACAGCTTTCTGTGCTACAAGTATTCACTATACATCCTATTTTCAGAACAGTCCTTTTAAAAATGCCTTCTACCTCTTTTCACATTTTGTGCAACCTGCAGGATTAGGACTTGGTAAATGTGTACTCCAGTGATAACATTAACTTTAGAGAACTCTCCTTGACTGTAAGCTGATCCCAAATCAGCACACAGATAAAGACATTGTGTACCTCTAATTTATAAGGGTCACATAGAGAACATTCAAAGAACCAGCAAAGAAACATACACCAAAAAAACCTATTACTGCTGCTTTGTCCTGGATTGTGGAAATACTCTGTTTTCAGAGGTCTCTCTGTACTGGAGACAGATGAGGAAAATTGCTTCTTTGTTGTGCAGAAAGGTGAGATTCCAAAACTGGCACTACTTTAAGCATATCTGAACCCAAATAACATTTTAAATATTTTTCTTGGACAAGGGGGAAGCTTATTCCTAGAATTCTAGCTAAAAAGGAAGTTAACTTGTTTTCTCCATCAGAGATTTGCCCAGTTCTTTTAATTCACAGAATTATCTTTGTTCTTAGTCAAGTAATGCCACTGAACCAGTATTTAGTTGAGGTCTATCCATGATAAGGATGAATCCATGCGCTTCTCAGGAAGGCTGTGGAAGTGACCACCAGGAGTGTCTCAGAATAGAATGAACTATGAAGTCAAATTGCCCTTTGCAGCCAACCTGTTTCATTCTCTTATTTCTCCTGAAGGGTGCTGACTGGCCAGGAATATTTCCAAAGAGTCTGAAGAGCACATTCATTTTCTATTTGTCAGTACTGTGCTGAGGAGCCTCTGAGAGCTGTCTACCATCTCCCCATCAGCAGAAGTGACACCTCTTCAGAGGGTGATTCAGACACCAAAGATCTGAACAGGGTTTTGGAGGCAGTTCTCTCCCCAGTGATCCGGCAGGAACATAGGCCAGCCACATTTTCCAACTAGAGTTGATAGAGGTGGTCTTTATCAAGTGAAATAGCTCAGCAGCTTCAGCAAGTCCACCTGGAGGTTAGCCTAGCAGGAGAAAAGCAAAGCCTCAGGAAGATGCTCTGGGAAAATGAAACCCAGGGTTCACTTTGCAGATTACAACACACAAATGCAGGTCTGTGTGTGACTGTCTGCGTGCTGAGAGCCCAAGCTCCTCCTACTATCAGTAGGGATCAATCAATCCACTTCACTAACTGCAGGAAATTCACTTGAAAGGTGAGTAAATCCTCTATGCTCCACTGGCTGTAAAACCCACTACTGACTTGGTAAACCCATCTTCAGACAGGAGCTGAATCCTACTCCTTATGCTATTATTATGTTATGAAATGTCATGGATGTGGATTAAAGCACAGATGTGTGAATACCACACACAAGTCTGAATAATATGATTGCTAAAGTACACCCTATTCACGATGAAAAGAAATGTAATGAGAATAACCCACAATTAACACTGAAACAAGATGCATAAACCCCAGTAAAACCTTCTGGAATAGGTATATAAATCCATTTTATTGAAGGGTGAATTTTCAAACAGAATACTAAACTGTGACATACCAACATGTTATTTAATAAATAAATAAAAAAGGGCTTATTTTATTAGTGATATTCAGTGTTCCACAATGGCAGGGACAGCACAGACTCATAGCAGCACATCTCTGGTATAGCTTTGGGGAGTGGCATTTTCAAGAGAAGGACTTCTGGTTTTCAGAAAAAACTAGCAGAGTACTGCACTGTGTCCCAAAATCCTGTGTAGTCAGTCTCCCAGGATGCAGGCAACTCACTGACTCAATGTCAGAAGACCACAGAGGACACTGTCAAGCAAGGGTTCATACCAAAGAGCTGACAATGGTGATACCACTGCTGGAAGTGAAAGCAGCAGCTTCAGATCTAAGACAGCTGCTCTGCACCACATGAATGCACCACCATGTACTGGGAGAGCAGAGAGAACCTGTCCCATGCAGATCACAAAGTGCAAACTGGCTTTTTTTAATGAAGTGCAAGGGCTGGAGATATTAGAGATATCAATTTTTCTGATAATCAGTGCCAGCAGGACTTGTTCTTTACAGGAAAACACAAGGTAGCATAACAAGAAGAGGAGAGTGAACAGGCTCTTGCTATAATGAACTGCATGTCATGAGGATCCTCAGTGTTCACCTCAGAAGAGGCTAAATTTCAGACTCTGACATGTAACAAGTGTATGTGGGAAGACAAGTTTTGCTAATAAAAGAGGCAGGTAGTGTGATTACTGGTCTCAACATGGAGAACTGAGCCTGTAAGTATCATGTGCAAACAGAAATAAGTTTCAAACCAATTATTACCACTATTTCTCTGCTTTTGCATTTAAAGCTGGACACATTCACCTCAAATCCTTTCCAGAAGAATATTGACTTAGTGGCAGCAAAGTACCCCAGAATATCACCAAACATTTCATGCAAAGCAAAAATCTGAAAAGTATCTAATTTTTTTGTTCCGATGCTTCTTACTAAGTTGTCTAACAGATTTTCCATTTATATTACTCATTTGCTGAATTTAATAGAATCAGAAAATACTTACTATCAGATCAAAGTATTTTGTTTGCTGGACAGATTTTTTAAAAATGTTTATTTGTATCTTTCCCTCATAGTTCACCAACAAAGCCCTGAGACATACATGTTTTTCCTTCATTGCCTCCAAAATTTTTAGTGGCTGAACCAGTATGGTTAACACAACAGTATCCTCAAGTTAGTAAGTACAATGCTTAGGGTTAAACCTGCATTCACATAGTAAATCTCAAAGTAAGGACCCTACATGGTCATGAGTTAAAGTAGGTATTTTTACTACACAAGCAGCCAGTGTTTCAGTTTCTTCCATGATGAACTGGCAAATTACCTTCTCTTTGGAGGATTTAAAAATCAAAGCACTGAAGCCTTATATCTTAGATCCTGTGATACATGGCTTTCTATAAATCAACTCTGCCAGATGTCTCACTGATATGGCTCGGAACAAGATAACACCATGCTAAAAAGAGCTACTGCTGCCTAAAATTTGTCCTGTCTCCCTCAGGAACCCATCTGATTAAAAATAAAAAAAAAAAAAGGGCAAGATGGAGAAGTACCTTTGTGAACAGCTGACTGTTTATAAGCATCATAGCCACACAGGCACATCTACTCACTTTTCCCAGATATGCTCACATCTTCATGAACTGGCTGTCAGGGACTCTACCCTTCAGGCTTGGATTTCTTAGAAGCCAAGGGAAGGGGCTGGTTATTCTCTGGTTATGCAACCTCCTCTTGGGAGAAGAGATCAGTTTCAAAGACAAAAATTGTGGTAGCTAAAGATATGTCTCCACTATTTATTTGTCTTTCAGATTTTTAAAGTGTAGAGGACAAAAAAGAAAGACCAGCAAACTTCTCCAAGTAAATTGTAAGTCTACAAAACCATGAGCACAATCTAAGAATATCCTGGTGCTTCCATCTGCATGGCATAGTCAGATGACTGAGCAAACCACAAATTAGTGAATTTTCAATATATTTTTCTTTTCTATCAGTGAGCAAACCCTGTGCAGCAGGGCACTGAGCATGGGCTAATCTAACCCACTGTGAAACAAGCTGGGTGAGCTTGCACTGCTCTAGCAAGATGCTCTCTTGGCTTCCTTAAGTAGCTCTGCCAACTCCACACTCTGTTGCAGTCATAGAATTGGTACGCTGTAAGAAAGAAAACAGCTGGCACTTCGAGCTTAACTGTATGCCAATAGTTCCAAAAAATCAGGAAAGAACAAATCTTTCCAAGAGCTCAGAGAGTTTGGGCATGTGTTGAATGCATTTTCAAAGGCTCTTGATGAGTACACAGTAATAACTGGAAGTTTTATAGCACTTCAGAGTACTAAGCCTGTATACGCAGCACTCCTTTTTAAAGAATGAGAAAAGGCAGTGCAGAGGATTGCCCAAGAAATTACAGCCAGCCAGAAGAACAGGGAGCAGAGCTGGGACTTCACAGCTCAAGAAGACTCCATCCCAGGATTCCTGAGAAATTTAAACCTGGATCACTGGTGTTCATTCTGTTCCTGTTCTCCAAAATGCCCAAAAGTTCTCAGTTATCCTGTTATGTCCCAGATCACTATGGATCTGGCTGTGAACCATAATGTGGGCAGGGAAAAGACTAGCACTGAACTTTAAAAACAGTCCCTTCCCAGAAAAGAAAATGTTTTGAGAATTCTCTGCTTTGTAGCTCAAGGCCAGAAGGCCCAGCCTCCTCTATTTCACAGCTCAAAAATGTTACTGGCATATCCTGTTTTGAGCCTGATAACTTGGTTTTGGCAAGTATAGGCACAGTTCATTTGAAGATCTCAAAAAACAGAGAAGCCACTGTTTCATTTTGCAGTTTGTTTCAACATTTAATCACTTTGAGTGATTTAAAAACTGAACATGATTCCTTATTTGACTTACTTGGCTTTCCACTACTAATTCATACTATGCCTACTTTGACTAAATAAAGGATTTCTTTCATATTTGGTGTTTCTCTTCATTAAGATACTGTAGAACTGAATAGTCACATTTCAGCATACTTTGTTACCTATCACACCCTGAACTTAAAAATCCCATTTATTGTCACCAGTAAAAAGGCAGGAACCAATGTGAGCTTTGCCACACCAAAGGCATTGTTTTCCCAGCTGCAAATGGAAAGCCTCTTGTCAACAGATGCGGAGAAGAGCAGAGCATTAAGAAACTTTCCAGAGATTTGTGGAGGACATCACATGACTAGGGCTTGTGTTAGGGCCAGGCAAAATTAATTTCCAGTCCAAATTTTGACTGGGTGTTATCCTCTCTCCACTTTCAGGCCATCCTCTTCAACTGTTCAATCAACTTGGGGCTCTTTCTTAACTGTCTACAGGTTTTCTGCATGCTTTGAAAGATGTTGGCTCCAGAACCAAGCATAATATTTCAGCATCTACCTCACTAATCCTCAAATTGTCTCTCTACTGCTACTCAGGATTCCCTGTTTGCAGACCAGAATTATTTTCAGCCTGTTTGCCAAGATATCACACTGGGAACTCTTAAATTTCTTACTTCACAAAAGTGAGGGTGGGTTTTTTTTTGTTGTTTTGGGTTTTTTTGTTTTGTTTTGGTTTTGTTGTGTTTTTTTTGTTTGTTTTTGTTTTTGTTTTGTTTGGGGGGTTTTGGGGGTTTTTTTGAGATGCTGCCTTCCAAAACACAGCTCTCTTCCTTGTCTAGAGAGATATAATGTTATATTTGGCTGCATTAAAATGCATTTGGTTTGAATAATTCCAGCTTACCACAAGATTAATGACCCTGTACGACAGCTCTGTTCCCAGCATGATTTACAACTTCACCTGCCTTTTCATCAGTCACACGTTTCATCTGCTATGAGTTTATATATATTCCCATCCTGAGGACCAGTGGAAACAATGCCTAGCTCCAGGGCCACTATATAACTCTACAACATCCCCTCTGAGATACTGTTTCAGATGGTAATTCCACCAGCATTTATTTTCTTACATTTGTCAGTGGTAGTTGAATCCCACCCTGCAGAGACCACCTGCACTGGCCTGAGCTTGCAGAGCACAGGCACTTCCTACCCAGTTAGCAGTTTTGATACTTCAAGATCTGCAAAGGCTGAGCAAGTCCACCAGTGCAGAAGAGACAAATCATAGATCATTTTGGCTTATGCTGATTCAGATGCTTGAATGCCAAATTTAACACTGTTTGACACCCTTCACCAGCTGCTTGACTAATTCCTTCTAGTCCTGATCCAGTTAATATTTTTAGCTGGGACTCCTAGGACGCACAGAACTTGCAGTTTGGATGGGAAAGGTACAAACCCAGAATTTCTAAGGCTTTTGGACTTTTTAGAGAAGACAAAATTGACAGATGACAGGCAGGCTGTAATTTATACATGTCCTCAGGCCATGTCACAGTGCTAATAACTGCTGAGGGCTCCACACGTCAGAGGCAAGGCACACACCTCAGAGGCACAGTTGGGTAGATACAAACTGCCTTTAAGGAAACGAGCTGCCAGGTATGTCTGCATCTTACTCTAAAATAGAGTCTGGCAAAGTAATACAAAAGAAACCACAGTCAACTACACCAGAAAAAGTGAGTATTTGGGAAACACCTGGAATCCTGTTCTGTTTGTCAGTCCATGTGAGAGCAGAGGCTCAGAAGCAAACAAGAACAGAGGAGAATGGGATGAAAATACCTGGCACGTTCCTGAAAACAGTAAGAGGGTCTGTCTTTCAGCTCAGCCCTCCCCTGGTTCACATAAAGGTGAGCAGGTGAGCACTGCAACAAGAGTTTGCAATGCTCTAGACAAACCCAGAGCTTTTTCATTCTGATCAGACAGGGGTTTTGCATTGTGGGTCTAGCATGCACTGTAATTATTTTTTTTTAATTTCTTCTTTAAATAAGATATTCATAAGGACACTTTCACATTGTAACAGTGCAACTGCCTGTGTATTATGAATGTTTACTTCATGCCAAGGGAGGGGATTCTGCCCCTCTACTCTGGTGAGGCCCCATCTGGAGCACAGCATCCAGTTCTGGGGTTTTCAACACAGGAAGGACATTGACCTGTTGGAGAAAGTAGAGAGGAGGCCACAAAGACAGTTGGAAGGATGGAGCACCTTTCCTGTGAGGAAAGGCTGAGAGAACTGGGATTGTTCAGCCAGGAGAAGAGGAGGCTCAGGGGTGATGTAATTGTGTTCTTCCAGTGCCTGAAGGGAGCCTACAAGGAAGAGTAAGAGAGACTTTTTACAAAGGCATATACTGACAAGACAAGGGTGAATGAATTAAAACTGAGAGTAGGTTTAGATTAGATATTAGGAAGAAATTCTTTACTATGAGAATTGTGAGGCACTGGAACAAGTTGGCCAGACAAGCTGTGGATGCCCCATCCCTGAAAGCATTCAAGGCCAGGTTGGATAGGGCTCTGAGCAACATGGACTAATGGAAGGTGTCCCTGCCCATGTGAGAGAGGTTATAACAGGACAGTCTCATAGGTCCCTTCTAAACCAAACTATTCTGTGATTTATCTTCTATGATAAAGGAACAAAACAAAAAATGGGGAGATTTGTATTCCAGATCCTGCATGCTGAGACCAGCCACTGTAGTCTCGGGCCTTTCTTCTCCGTATTTCTCACTCTTCCATATTTCATATCCTCTTCTAAGGATACACATCACAGATGAGTAAGGAAGAGGGTGTCTGATGTAAACTATAAAAGTTCCATTTGTCAATAATGTCAAAAGCAGTGCTCCTTGTTCTTTTCAGGAATGCGTTTGTTTTGACCCTCAGCTAGACAGACTAACGATCTCACATAACTCACTCCTGTAGCACCTCAGAAACCAGGGAGCAGAGGACACTTCCCAACTCAAACACTCTGGAGGAAGCACTTGTCCCTGCAGAGCACTCTGGAGCTGGGAAGCTGGACAAGTGATAATCCCCCTGTTACACACTGGGCAGCACTTGGCATATTCAGCTGAATTTTTGCCCCTGCCTTTCTTATTTTAGTTGACATAAGCTTCAATTTTGATAATATTTCACTTTATAATACGTGTATTTCCTCTATCCCTGCTCTAAAAAACTGGCATAGTTGAAGGCATTTGCAACCAACTAAACATTTAAGAGTGCCATCAAGTGGCCAAGTGTGGGGCTTCCAGGTGGCATGCACCGTTTAGAAATCCCCAGTATCATGCCACAAAGGGACATCTACAAACTGCTCCCTTGGACAATCATAGCAGCCTGCAAACAAGTAAGGCTCCCAGCACCCCAGTATTCCTGAGCAATGAGGGGGATGCACAGTGCAGGAGATGTTTATGTATTCCATAACTAAAGGACAGGAAAGTTAGGAGTATGAATGTGCTGTGGCCTCTTGGAAGCAGATGGATGATGTTTGATGAGGTGGACATGCACAGCTCAGACCATGGAGGAGACAAAGAGAAATTATACAGCAGCTTTGACAACATTTTTGAAGACATTTGCAGAAGACTCAGATTTGACAGAGGAGCAAGGACGGAGCACAGTCATAGATACTGGCCAACCTGCAGTCAATTTTGCACAGGCATGCACCATGAAAATTAAGAGTAGCCATTACAGTTCTGACAGCTGCCTCTAGCCCATTTGAAGCAGTGGTTAAACATCAAATACTTAGGGAAGTGTATAAAAACAGGGCATAAAACCAGTGATATTTCTTCTAGAGGACTGCCTAGGCCTCTACTAATTTGTGGTTAAGCATCTTCCAGGTGCCTAATGGATCTCTTCCCATTTCTCTATGCAACCAGGTATTGAACATTGAATTTATATAGTATTTTTCAGCATTCCTCTTTGCATAAGGCTGAAATATACACTAGATATTCAGTTCTTCTCGCAGAAATATTTTTGGAAGGTTTTTTGCTTTTACTTTTAACACATGAAATATTGTGCACCTCAAGCAGATAAGTCAAGTGTATTATTGATGGTTAGCATATGTAGTTTTTAAGAGCAAGTAAAAGTAGACTTCAGAGGAAAAACTATTAGTTTTCAAGAAAGAAAAGGATGAAATTACTCACTTAAATGTTTGTGAGTCTCAAATGGAGTCAGAGAATTGTCCCTGGTGAAACAGTGCTGGCTGTCTCAAATCACCTCCCTGTCCTCCATGTGGCTCAGCACAGCTCCGAGGAGGATCTGCCCCATGATCTTACCAGGCACAGAGGTGAGGCTGACAGGTCAGTCCTTCCCAGGGGTCTCCTTTCTACTTTTTTAAAAGAGGAATACAATGTTTCCTCCCTTCCAGCCCCTGGGACCTCTCCTGACTGCCATGACTTTTCAAATACCACGGAGAGTGGCTTGGCAACTACATCAGCGAATTTTATCAGGACTCTGGGATGCATGTCACCAAGTTCCATACACTACATATGTTCAGGTTCCTCATGTGATCACGAAACAGATCTTTTACAGGATCTTTGCTCCCCGAGTCCCCATCCTGCTGACCGCCCACTCAAGAGGTGTGGGAAGAGAGGTTGCCATTGAAGACTGAGGCAAAAAGGTACCTCAGCCTTCTCCTAACACATTGTTGTGAGTTTTCCAACACTCTTTGACCTTCATTTTCTGTAGAAGCCCTTCCTGATATTCTTTGCGCCCCTTGTCAGGATCAGTCCCAGCTTCACCTGGGCCACCTTAATAACACCTGTATGCAGTGTATATTGCAACAAAGCAATAGCTTTCAATGCTGTGCTCAAATAATGAGGTAGTTACAGCAAAAGGAGAGAGGATCCTTCAGATTGAAATTTACGAACAGCAACTAGCTGTTAGTAGGGAATGGAACTGGACCAAAAGGCTCATATAAAGCATCAAGTACTTATACAAACTACAGGCCACATTTTGGGTTACACTTAGATATGATGGATACAAGATGAAAAAGAAAGAAAATAATCACAGAATCACAGGATAGCTGGGATTGGAAGGCACCTCTGGAGAACATCTAGTCCAATGCTCCTGCTTAAAGCAGGGTCAGTCAGAACACAGTGCTCAGGACTGTGCTGTCAGGTTCTTAATATCTCCAAGGGCGTATCTCCACAATTGCTCTAGGCTGTGGAAATACTGTTCCATTGCTCAACTACCCTCACAGTAAAGAAGTTGTGTCTTGTGATCAAAAGGGACTTTTATCTATCTCAGTTCATGTCCACTGCCTTTTGCTTTTCACTTGATACCACTGGGGAGTCTGTCCATGTTTTAGTCATTCCCCACCATCAGATATCCATCCACAGAAACTTCCACCTCTCTCTAGTGACAGCCAACCTGGTAGACTCCCAGCTCTGATAAGCCAACCACTATTTAACCTGGATCAGACTCAGGACAACACATGAATTTCCTGTGGGTGTTATAGTGAAGTTTATCTCCTCATCATCTCCTGTCTTCACCAGCCAGGCTGCTGTTGGGCAGTCAGAATCCCCTTTGCCATCTCTGCAGCAGAGGAAGGAGCCTGGGACTGCATAGAATCCACAAAAACAGTGTTCCAGAATATCAATCTCCTATCACTTCTGAGACAAGGTGGGGATCTGTATCAGCATCTTGCGCGCTGGCTTCTCATTTAAGATCTCACCAAAAAATAATAATACAACTATCCTTCCATGAAGATCTCTTATGCAGTGGTGGAAAACACCTCATCAGGCACCATTTGATGTGAGGAGCTGGAGAATGCCAATGAATCCCAGCCAGCTCCCTCATGCCTGGAGAAATCTGATAAGAATAGCTCAGGACTGAAGGCATTTGCAATAGTTTTTGGAGCAATAACTGCTTCCTTCTTCTGTTGCAAGTAAGCCTTTTTCCAACAGCAGCCATTTGCTAATTTCATTAATGAACTAAGTCCAACATGATAATACTAGATGTATGAAAAATTAAGGATGCCTACCCAGTCCTACAAACAAAGTGAGCCTCAAGTTCTTCACACAGGCAAGTTGTATTCTCCTTATCTTACAGCCAGCAAAACAAAAGTGTAAAGGATCAAACAATTTAAAGCTATTTAAATGATTCACCACTTCGATCCATCACTGATGCAGAGTTAAGCATCCCTAAATACTATTTCTTCCTCCCTTCTTTAGCTGACTTCATCTCACAATATCCTAAAATTCACTTTTATCTTCTCTCACATATAATACAGCAGAGTGATATCCATGAGAACAAAACATGCAAAATAATTTAAAAAAAAATCCACAAAAAATGTGCAGTTTTTCCTACTGTTCTAATATTTGAAGTTTCAAAAAAAATGCAAATTTAATCTGCAATTATTTTTCAATGCCCAGAATTTTCAAAAAATTCCTGATAGAATCCTAACCTGAAGTGATCTATCATGTGACTCAGAGAATGTTAGCATCCAGATATTTCTGGGCATATTCTGAAGTTTGGTAGCCTAGCAAATATTATCAAGCAGGAAGTGGAGAATTGAAAACAATGACTGAGTTGCCTAAGAAGGGATCAGCAGAGGAAACCGTTATGTTGTAGAATATGTGGGTTTCCTTTGCAGCAGCAAGAAACTATAGGTAAACTAAGAAGACACAATGTCTCACAAGTTTCAACTAATGAAAACATTAAATTAGATAGATTTCCCTCAGGTTTTTACTAATGCATTCTGTTGAAAAATGATTCTCACTCATCTCCAGAACAAAAGACAGAAAAGTCTTTGAAGAAAAAGTCTTTAATGGGGCCTTTTACAATTTCTTTGTACTTTTCTTCCCTGGAATAATGACAAGCTAACTTCAGGAGCTTACAGAGTAACTTACATATTGCTAGAATTAATGATGGAATGTGTTCAATGCAGATTTGTTAATTCTAAGGCCAAAGGAGATAGTTGCGATGAATAAATCCTTTATTTGTTCCTGTGCTTAATTATTTCCACCATTAAAAATTCAATTTATTTCCATCTTTCTGAGATCTCCGAATTCTAATTCCAGTTGTTAGATTGTGTCTTAGATGAAAAAGTAAGATGAAAGAGTTCTGTTCTATAAGATATCTCCTTCCTTTAAGTAACTAATGGACAGTAATCAAAACACTACTTAATCTTCTCCTTAATAAGCCAAGTTTAAGAATTGTTTAAGGATCTCACTGTAAAACAGAGTTTTCAAACATAAGTTACATTGTGGCCCACCTTTTTCAATTTGAACATCTATTTTGAAGACTGAACTGCTAATAGCTGGATACAACATTCCAGTGAAGATTTCATCAGCATCATATCCAGAAGGAACATGTTCTCCCTCCTTCTGCTATCTCGTAAGTGAATGCACTCCCATGTCAGACCTCCTTAGACACCTTTCTGCAACTGCTCTTCCAGATTTAGTCAGAAGTTTTCTTTCTCAGAGTGTGCACCAAGATAGGAGAATATTTTCAGGTCCAGTTTCATGACTGACACAAAACAATCTAACCATGGGCAGCTGCTAAAAATGATGATCTCTTTTCTGATGTTTTTTTCTTCCCTCCTCTGTGTTGTCGTCCCAGTGATCCCATGCTTGCTTACTAGGCTGAAAAACAACCACTTTAAATAATACTGCCACCTTAGGGTACTGATGGGGACATTACATGCAGGTAACACAAACTGTATAATTGGCAATTCCTAAAGTAAGTCACCTAGTGACACCAGTAACTCAGCTGTCTTTTCACCAGTCAGAAAAGACAGCTGAGTTAGCAAACTCTTTGCATGGGATGCATGGGAAAAGTCAGGGACTCTCGAACAGAATCATGGTGTGATGGCAATAGTCTGGAGCAGGAGTACTCCAGGTTGAATAACCTTTGGAAAAAATCAGCCTCTAAAGTCACTGGCCCCTGTGGGAATTGCAGGAATAGAGCCTTCTATTTCTAGGTCAGCTCTACAGGATGTGAAATGAAAGCTGCTCTGGGTATTTCCTGTCTTCTGTGAGTCCCTTCACCTGTTTTTTTTCATGACTAAGAAGGAAAGCAGCACTGCCTGACCTCATCTGGACAGACACAGATTCTCAAGGAAGAAAAGAACTCAGACAGGACAGCAATGACGACCATGCAAGTAACTGAAACAGGCAAGCAGAGATCCTGCCCACTCCGCAATCCCAGGTCACGGTGAAGGAGCTGTCACATCCTTTAGCTCTGAAGTCAGTTAAAAAACAAGTAGATAACTGTAGGATGGAAAGGTAACTAGAAATTAGGTCTGCTGGGAGAAGTGCAGTACAGGTTACCCAACACGTAAGTACTTCTATCTTGACCCTTCCTGCAAGCTGTGTTTGGCCCAGAGAGCTGGATCTTATCCTTGATTCCCTTATATTTTGTACTAGCTAGATGCCATAGCTAGAGCAGAAAGAGCTTCAAATGAACAGTAGAAAGCTGACCTCTGGTGTCAGGAACAGGGATACTGATAGAAGACAGCACTGAAGTCATGCTCCTGTGCTCCTGAGCACTGCTTCGTAGCCTGTGTAGTTCTCTAGAAAGATTCACTCACTAGCATTGCTTCAGACAAATGAATAAAAACAGCTGATGAACGAAAACATGCAGCAACAGGCTACAGTGTTTGGCAGGAGTATTGCTGTTTTCATTTCTGTGCTTTCATATCAGTCTTTCCTCCACAAAGCATCTAACCAACCGATGCTGTGAAACTGAAAATTAATTGTTTCCTTCAGAGAGCTGCCTCATGGTGCCAGAGAGTGTGATGGGATTGTTTGTAAATATTTGATTAGAAAAAGCAAGTAAAATTGGTATGAATACATGCAAGAATAATATTGTGCCACTATCCATTAAGGGTATTTATGGTACAGAGGTGATGCCGACCAACATTAACACATGTGGTACTAGACCAAATGCCTTCACCTGTGACTCTGCCCATACAAAGTCAGCATTCCCACAGCTCCAATCTGTAGACAACTGAATGACAGGAGGTATCACAGCTTTGGGACATACACTGGGTATTTTCTTCTGCTCTATCTTTACACAGCACACAAAAGAGAGAATACTGGAGCATCCTCAGAGTCTTTGTGCAAGCCCACAGCCCTCACTTTGACAGTCAAAACAGGGGACAGCAGTTGGAACAGGAAAGAGTTCTGCTTCCTTGGGACTTCAAAAACGTCCCAACAGGGAAAGAAATAAAAGACTGATCACTAATCCATGGATGCTACTCTGGAGATATTTTCATGCAATAGAACCTTATTTTGGAGAGGTTTTCCCTTGCAAGGAAAGAGCGAGACATCAGTAGGACATACCCTGTCATGAGCTTTGAAGTCCTCTGCATGCACAACCATCATCATCATCATGGCTAGACTTCGCGAACGAAGATTTGGGAGGGTTTTACCCACGCTTGCTGCAAGCGCGCTGATGGCTGATAAGGCCAATGCGAGATAGGCAAGTCCGGTTGCAAAAGGCACAGCAGAAAGTTTCCGTAGGTGGTACTATCAGGGCACGGTTCTTTCTGCGTTGTCTTTTCTCCTCCAGGCTGATTCTGCGTGCAGTTTCAAAGGAGACAGCAGCGTTATAGATTGTGTGTCTCCACGTCTCCCGATTGGAGGCCAGGGTGGACCACTGATGGTGGTCAATATGGCCAAGGCTGAGGTGTTGTTTCAGGCAGTCCTTGTATCTCTTCTTTGGGCCTCCTCTCTTGCGGCAGCCGGTGGCGAGTTCACCGTAGAGCACAATCTCAGGGAGGGGTGATCCTCCATCCTGGAGACGTGCCCTGCCCAGCGCAGCTGCGTTCTCAGCAGCATGGCCTCGATACTGGTGACCTCTGCCTGTTCCAGAACGGACACATTAGTCACGTAATCAGACCAGTGGATGTTTAGGATTGTACGGAGGCAGCACTGGTGGAAGCGCTCGAGGAGTCGCAGGTGGTGGCGGTAGATGACCCAAGATTCAGACCCATAGAGGAGAGTAGACAGGACAATGGCTCTGTAGACACTGATCTTCGTACTTTTCTTCAGGTGTTTATTGCGCCAGACTCTTTTATGGAGTTTTCCAAAGGCTCTGTATGCCTTTGCTAACCTGTTGTCAATCTCTTTGTCAATCTTACCATCTGAGGAAATGATGCTTCCCAGTTAAGTGAACTGCTGGACTGACTTAAGCTCTGATTCGCCTATGGTGATGTGGGGGTGATGAAAAACTTCCTGAGGTGCAGGTTGATAAAGAACTTCTGTCTTCTTCAGACTGACTTCCAGCCCAAAAAGCTCAGCAGCCTCTGCAAAGCAGGATGTTCAGAGCTGCAGATCTGTTTCTGTGTGGGCAACAAGGGCAGCATCGTCAGCAAAAAGCAGCTTGTGGACAAGGTGGTTTAGGGTTTTAGTGTGGGCCTTCAGCCTCCTTAGGTTGAAGAGGCTTCCATCGGTACGATACCAGATGTAGATGCCGTTATCTTCATCAAGATCTGCCGTGGCCCTTTGGAGCATCATGCTGAAGAAGATCGTGAATAGAGTTGGTGCAAGAACACAACCTTGTTTCACACCATTGGTTAGGAGAAGGACAATGCACAACCACACAAGGAACTAAAACGCCCCTTCAGCACCATCACAGGAAAGGAGATTCTTCTCCAGGAAGGATGTCCTTAATTGCCCACCTGGCTGAAGTGGCCAATCCCCCATCTGGTTTCCAGTCCAAGTTCTTTCCTTTTACTTCTGAATTTCAGATTTGGAGATGTAGCAAATCCTCTGGCAAGGGCTGTCAGGTGCACTTGTGCAGGTTTTTTTCTCCAGCAAGTGAGTCTGACAATGCTGAGACAAGCTGCTTAAAAGGAGATAAGAGCCCCATCCTCTTGAGCTTTAAGACACTGGTCTAAAAAAATGCCACACATTTGTCAGAAGCCATTAGGCAGAATTAAGCCTCTCCTGATACAGAGAATTGGAGGTCCACTCCACCATGATTTTATGTAATTCTTTAAATTTGTACTTGTATGAAACCAAAACTGCAACAAAGATTAATATCAAACCCATGTGCTAATTAAAAGTTCCTTTCAACAAACAAGGAAAAGCATTACATTGTAATGCAAAAGGTAGACATCATCAAAAATCTTTGCAATAAAAACAGTGGACTGATTCTAAGGTTGTTTATGCAAACAGAAATTAGATGTAACTTCATAGCCAGTTTAGGCATGAAATCAGAATTCAGCCTAGTAGTATTTTAATTGCCTAACTAATCTCTCCTACCCAACACTGAAGATACCAGTAAGGTGTGGTAGTCATCCCAGCTGATAGAAAGCTTTTATTGCCCTGTTTTCTCGGTCATTACTTGTAGCTTTTAGAATTCCTCACCTGCAGCTGTTTGCCAAACTCACAACAATTTATTTTTCCACTTCATCTGGAAGCCACATTCTGCCTTTACTCTTAATTGGTTCTGCAGTTATGTAAATACATGTGCTAAGTAAAAGACAAAATGCATGATTAATAGTGCAAGTACCATCCAGTGAGGCTTGGAGAAAGTTGATGACTCAAGAAATCATTGAATTCAAATTTGGAAAACAACAGCTTGTTAAAATGGGAATCAGCTGGCGGTCAATATAAAATACAATCCCAATCATCATCTGTAAATTAATTGAGATTTTCTTTTGGTGGCATCTACCTTGAAAGTCCAATTGAATTAATTTATACACTGTAGCTCAAGTCAAGAAACAGAATTATAGTCTTAGTATTCAGGCTGGGACTACATGCTGTCAGCTGTAATAACATATGCAAGAATTGATAAGAACTTGTTTCAAAGAGGAAAAGGAAATCGCAATTTTCAGAGCATGCTGTGATGTTTGGAAGGATTAGAGGCTGTCAGAGACCCTGTAGTACAAGAGGCATGTAAGAAGAAGCTAAGCTCTGAAGTCTTTAAAGTATGGGACAACCCACTGGGGCTTGGGGTTTGGCTGGAAATCATGAAAATCCTTTTGCAAATCTGAAAATGTATTTCAAACTTGCCTTTGCAAAACTTAATTCATATTTCTCAGTGGGAATGCAAATTTGGAAAATTACATTAAAATCAGAAATAGTTCAGCCACAACAGCAATTTAATCTCATTACAGACTAACTAAAGTGTTTTGAAGGAAGCAAATGAACAGTAAGGAGCATCAAACTAGCAAAGATGGACCAGAGCTGTGATTTACCAGGGATTTCCTGTTGTATTGGAGGGACCAGGGAGGAGACACAAGCTGGTCTCTCAAGAAACATGAAATGCAAAAGTTGCAAGTCAACAGATTTGCATAGACATGAACCCACTGAGATTTTTCTAAGGTCACAGATGTCCCAAATTTTACTTGGCAACCACTGTCTCTGCTTTCATGAGGGGACGCTGCTCAGAGAGTTGTGCAAGGCAACACACAGGACCCACAACAGGGCTGCCAGTTTCCAGAAATCAGGAGTGCTGCAGTAGCAGGACAGGGTTTTTTTGAAGCTTCAGCTTTATTATTTAAACACAAGTTCTGCTTCTGCCTTGTTTCAGAATGGAACACTGCTAGCCCTTTTCTTTTCTGAAAGATGAACTCCCAGTGTTTATTATTATTACCTTTTCTACTTAAGAGTTCTTCCTGTTTTCTCAACTCTCATATGTCAAAAAACTCTGCTGAACACATCATAAACCCTTCTGTTGCATCCAACACAATTTTAGACATATTATTTTTATATGTTTTTCATCACTCCCCATGTCCTTAAATTCTGTCCCACAGACTGCTTCAGTAATCTAGCTTATTTTGCTTTAAGGACATCTATCAAAAGAAACAACTATTGGTTAATATTGGTTAAGTTACTACATAGAAATACAGAAGTATTTTACCTATAGTGGTTGCAACAAAAATTCTTTATGTTCATTGCCTTGCTTTTAAGGGTGGTGATGGTGTGCAGTGTAGCAGGGGGCAGATCAAGTCTCAGAGATAAGTTACACAGACGCAATTTTGCATGCTCTATGATATGTGTTCTTACTGAAATTTTTCTGTACTATAGTGACTCTGAGGTTTAACTGATAATGATCCTGCTCATGCTGATTGATACAGCACGGCTGTGTAACTTACACTCTCTGTTACTTCTACAGCCCAGTACCAACTAAGTTAAGAAATAAAGCAAATTAAGTGGAAACTGAGTTAGTAACTAGCCCATCTGGCCAGTGTGGTACTGACAGTCACACTACTGCTAATAATGTGTGAATGTTAATATCCTTCCTGGAAGCTTTATAATGAGGAGATTAGACCTTGTTTCGCTTAAGGAGACTTTTCTGACTAAGAAGAAGCACCTTTCCCAAAGATAGTTGGATGTTTTCTCCTCTTGCATTCCAGAAGAGGCTCATAGTCTCTCTCTCTCTCTGATATGAGGAGAGATAAACCATCATAGGCCACAGACCTTACAGGCCTCTGTGTTTGCGAGTGCCTCAGGGGAGGTTGGCTAAGATAAAAGTCCTGAAGATATCTAGAGGCGTGTTTTATCTCAGGCCCAGTATTTAATGTTTTTCTTCATTAAATCCAGTGTTCTCAACTTTGTAATAAATGTTCCTGAAATCCTTCCACTGGCATTTTGGCAGCACCAGTGTGTTATCTTCACAGTTTGCTCTGCAAACCTCATACATAACAATTTATCTTTTCCACACGTAATTTAGAGGAGACAGATAATTTCAGCTCAGTGCACAGACACAAAAGTATTGTCCTAATATAAAGTAATCTAACCCCAACAAGCTGACTAGAGTTCACTTACACATTACAGCTGAAAGATATAAAAATGTATTTCAAAGTGATATCTCCAATACATCTCACCCACATGGCAATATGCACATTAAAAATTTCATCAGCACCTTCCACATCACGGTACAGAAACTACAACATTGTCTGTAGCAACTTTCTCAACACACAAGGCCACAGATTCACAGAATGAGTCAGGTTGGAAGGAACCACAGTGGCTTATCCAGTCTAACCTCCCCTCTAAAGCAGGGTCCTCCCAGAGCACATGGCACAGGACTGCAGTCAGTGGTTCCTGAGGATCTCCAGAGAGGAAGACTTCCCACCCTTTCCGGGCTAGAGCTTGGTCACTTGCTCAGGAAAGAAATTCTTCCTATTCAGGTGGAACTTCTGTGCATCAGTTTCTGCCCATTGTCTCTTGTCCTATTGCTTGTCATTCCTTGAGCAGAGCCTGGTCCATCCTCTGATACTGTCCCTTCAGATACTCATTAATATCAGTGAGGTCCCTTCTCAGTCACCACTGCTCCAGGATGAACATGCCTACCTCTCTCAGCCTTTCTTCATAATACTTCACCCCTTAATATTCTTGGTTGCCCTCTGCTGGAATTGCTTTCTCTCTCTAGCACTGAGGAGCCCAGGACTGGGCACAGCACTCCAGATGTGACCAGATGAGATCAGGCCAAGTAGATGAGCAGAATCACCTCCTGCAACCTGCTGGAAAGGATTTTCCTAATGATCAAAGGACAGCTTGTTGTCTACCAGGACCCCCAGTTCTTTCTCCACTGAGCTGTTTCCTCAGCCCCCACCCTCTTCACAGCCTTATTCCTCCCCACTTGCAGGACCTGCACTTGCCCTCTCTGAATTTCCCCTGGCTCCTTCTATGCCTCTCCCTCCAGTCTGTCCATGTCCTTCTGAAGGGCTGCACAACACTCCAGAGCATTGGCCATTCCTTCTAGTTTCGTGTTGTCACCAAACTTGCTGAGAAGGCATCTGCCCCTTCTTCCAAGTCACTGATGAATAACAAAAACAATACTGGGCCCAGTGTTGAACCGTGGGGAGCATCACTAATGATAGGCCTCCAACCAGGCCCTGTGCCACTGAGTAGAACACTCTGGGATCTGCTGTTCAGCCAGTTCTCAATCCATCTCCCTGTTCACTCATCCAGTTCACATTTCCTGAGTTTGCCAATGAGGATGTTGTGAGAGACAGCGTCAAAAGCCTGGCTGAGGTCAAGGAAGACAATATCCACTGCTCTCCCCTTATCCATCTATCAAAGAAAGCAATCAGGTTGGTCAAGTATAATTTTCCTTTGGTGAATTCACGCTGACTAGTTTTGATCATCCTCTTGCCATCCATGTGGATAGTGATGGCCTTCAGAATGAGGCATTCCATCACCTCGCTAGGGACTGAGGTAAAGCTGACCAGTCAGTAGTTCCCTGGCTCCTTCTTTTTTCCCTTTCTGAAAACAGAGATGACATTTGCTTTCCTCCAGTCCTCAGGCACCTCTCCTGATTGCCACAACATTTCAAAGATGCTCATAAGAATCACTCAGCACTTGTTGAAGCATCCCATTCGGGTCCATGGTCTTGTGGATGTCCAGTTTGCCCCAACATTTTCTGACCCAATCCTCTTTGACCAAAGGCACATTCCTTTAGTGTGGTCTTCTGGATCAGAGATACCTGAGGGTTGGTCTTGTGAAGACCAGTGCAAAGAGGGCATTCGGTAATTCTTCTTTTCCTGCATCCTGTCTTACCAGGGTCCTCCCCCCATTTAAAAATAAGCCCATATTGTCCTTTATTTTACTTTTGTTATGATGTATTTGAAGAAGACGTTCCTGTTGTCCTTCACAGTCTTGTATAGATATAATTTCAGATGCCCCTTGGCCTTCTTTGTTTCATTTATACTTACTCTAACAATATCTCTCTGTTTATTCCAAGTGACCTGACCCTGCATCCATCTCCTGTGCGTTTTCTGTTTACGCTTGAGTTACAACAGGAGTCTTGCCTCTTTTGTCTGATTTCTTGCTTATCAGGAGGCATTGTTCTTAAACACGGAAGAACTGATCCTTGAATATCAACCAATTCTCTCAGAACCCTCTTTCCTGCAGGGCCAGTTTCCAAGAAGATCCCTCAAATCCCCATCTTTCACTCTGAGAAAACTGCTTGCCAAATTACAGACTCCACATGGATTCACCATTGAAGTACCTCCTTAGATTGAAAGCTCTGAATGCAATTGAAAAAAGCAGATCACCCAATTGTATCTAAGCCTGCAACAGTAAACTTTTAAAAAAACATAACAGAATTCTGTACTAATTATTTGTAGGATCACTGAGTTTTTCAACAGCAACACTTCACTATACAAGTTGCATTCCTGTAGTCATGATGGATTAACAATAGCTCCATCTTCTTAACAAGGATTTAAAAACTTTTGAGCTTTAATAGCTGATTAACCACAGTAAGTATGCATTAGCTGATAAATAAACCTTACAGAATCTGTGGTGCTCCTTATCTACATGACTGATTTTTCAACCACATCAGCCACATCTGAGAAACAGAGGAAATAGAAAAACTTTTCATGGTCACTGGATCCAGAGCCTTTTCCTAGAACACAACCAGACCAAATCCACAGCATACCAAACTCTCCCTTAAAATAATACACATGCCTGAACAAGCCTTAAACAGCTCTTATGCCTCCTGGCATTCATCAGTTCTGATATACTTATGGAGCACTATGGAGGCCAAACAAATTAATTCACTTAGTCTTCTCTTGCATGGACACTCTGGAATTCCTCTGAAGAAAGTAACATATAAATTTGGACTAGAGTAAGGTAAAAGGGATTTTAAAAATATCTACCCTTTACGAATCCACCTACATTACTGAACCTCATCCTCAAAGTCCTAATGCAAAAAGAGTTAAATCAAGACTGGATTGCTACTGTTAGTGTTCAGATACAAGTCAAAGCATTCAGATTAGGAAATCTGCTTTGTACCCCATATCAAGGTTTTAACTAAGAAATATAAAGCAAATAGAAGAAACCAAGCCCTTTAAAGTACAAGGTAAAATGAAAAAATAATTAAGTATCTGGCATGAGTAAATATACTGCAGCTAAATAATGTTGGCTTGTGCTTTTTCCATATTTTACTTTGCTATTTATCTACCTAAACACTGGGTTATTGGAGAAGCAGGATATGCATCAGCGTTGATTGCAGGAATCACTGGCTGCTCCCTAAATGATGGCCAGCTGATATCCCAGCACAATAACATAGCCAGTGGTCAAGGGGTTCAGTGGGCAACCAGGGCTTGCCCCACTGCTCTTGAGAAGAGATGCTGGTGAAAATTGTCAGGGCCACTAGAGTCTCAGAGACAGACAAATATTTTGCTTCTTAGACTAGAGTGTGAGAAGTAGAGTTGGTTCCAGGAATCAAACTCTTTTGCTAAGGAAAAGTCAAGCTATGATGGCAATGTAACCATAGTATTAGGAGGGAACACAAAATACAAAACCAAACACTGTTTACTTTATAGAACACAGGCATAAGAACATCTGAATGTCAGAAAATGAATTTTTTAAATAGAGCAAAAATTGATCCTTTTAAGAAAGTGTGTAGAGCTGTTTTGCCTGTCCTCAGTGTCTGCTGACCATCTTGTCCTGCTGAGTCAAGGGGTCTGTCAGAATGGATTGGGTAGAAAGTTTTTCAGCAGATTTTCTTTCATCACAAGACCATCGCCTGGGCATTGATGACAAAGACAGTTAACCTACCTATCCTTGGCTTCTGTTGTGCAAATGCTTAAAAAAGAAATCCCACAGTAACTTAAATGCAGCTGCTTTCCAGGGACAAAGCTGAGAAAAGGAAGGTGTCAGACTACTTTTATCGAACAGGTAAGACTCCATGGCACACAAAAGTTTAGTCTCCTGAGGACAGGAGTGCACTAATCAAACCAACTGGGCTACACAGAGAGGTGAGTAGGTGGCAGCTAATGGCCTGCAATGCACGAGAGACACAACAGGATGGCTGAGCAGCTCCCTTGATCCCCAGGCTCTAGAAAACTGTTAATACATCTTTTTCCCCAAACATACTAACAGAGCTCTTTACTATTTCATGCTTAACAAAATGCTACAGCAAAAGGTAGTGCTGTGAGTAGATGAAAAATTACATGAATTAAAAGGTTAAGGCTATGAAAACTAGGTAAAGCTTACACAATTTATATTAAAAATCACTAATTAAGTCTCTAACTCAAATTAATCTTTCATATAATTCACTTACTGTATTATTACGCTTATTAGGTTATATTTATCAACAGAGCTGACAGTTTTACTCTCTCTGTGTATGTGGTAAGAGATATCTGGTATCTGGAAAGTAGATTTTAAAGTGTAATTTTCAGTGTAATTATGTTTAATTGACTGACATAAGTTATCTCAATATACCGGATGTATGATGGCCTAGATTTCTAACACTGATTCCGCTAGGAAAAGACTGTCAGACCCTGGAGGTGGACACAGATGTTTTGCAAATGAATTTTAAAGACTCCAACATAAGACAGGGCAGAAAGAAGGTCTAAAAAGGTTAGAAGAGGGAATAAATCAGACTCCTGAAGAATGTAACATATCAAGAGCAAAAGATTTTTCTATATTAAATCTTGCTTTAAATGAAAACATCATGTTTGCAACTGACCAGAATGTAAGAGACAAATATTGTATCTTTAAAATTTCCACATTTTAAAATTTCCAGAAGGTGGGAATTTACCACATGCCCAAATCTATTGTTCTCAATTGCCCATCTGTTATTAAAAGCCACACATTGTCTAGCCTGATTCATGTAGCTCCAGCTTTTCTTTGATCTTGTTACATCATTTGTCTGGCAGATTAAAGATCCCTTTGTTACATGATCAGCTTTCCCAATACAGGGAGTTAACAGACCACAATCTAGCTACCTAATAAGTTTTTCCTTGACAAGCTGAACAAACCAAATTCCTTAAAGTTGCTTCCCAGCTCAATTGTCCTGCTCTTAGATTGTTCTGTCATTCTTTTTGAACCCTCCCCAGTTTGTCATCCTTCCCCTTGGCATGTCACCAGTGGAGAGCATGCCTTCACTGGGTAGTCATTTCAGCATTAAATTAAAAACGGCTTTGAAAAGTTATTTTAACCTCTCAGTTCCTTTGCAATACTTCTCTACAGACCCAAGGAACCAAAGCAGTCCAGCACTGGGGTTTCTTCAGAAGACTTTTTTTAAAATCATTGGTCCCCAAGATAGTGTTTTCCTCTGAATGGTTGTGGCTTCAATTTTTTTTTTCAATTTCTTTTCTGTAACACAGAGTAATGCCTTGTACTTTGCTACAAAGGGATCCAAATTGCTCTTTGATCTTATTGTTGCATTTCTTGTCACCTTCAAGACATGTGTCTCATGAAAACATTTTATCAGCACTGATTTCATGGTTATAATAATAGATTAGCATTAGACCTAGTTATTAATGACTTTTGATATGTTTGCCTCAGAGGAATCTGATTGCTACATTTTATTTTCTATTTTATTCCCCAGCAGGCTCTTTTAATTAAAACAATGTAGTAATGGAAAATTCCTTACAGCTATTAAAAATCACATAGCACAAACAGCACACATAAATCAGTAAAGAGCAAGCCCAAGTCCTCCTGGGTCTTTCTTTTTGATTGTGGGGATATTCAGTGTCTATACAAATGTTCTACAGCAATTCACAAATAAGTCATATTCCCTTTAGATTCTCCTCTCTGCTTGTTCTATTGATGCTTGTTTTCTGCATTGTAATATCCCCTTACCATAACAACTTAAATGTTGAAGTACAATCAGTTAGAATCACTGGCAACTTAGCAACCATTACGTTTTATTTCTATGGTTGTCTTTTTTTTTCTTGATATAATTTCATTACTGATATTTAGGTACCACTAACTCTTGTACCAAATATGATTAATAACTGGCACCACGACCATTCACAACAGTCTTTCAAATTACAGTAAAAACACCCAAAATGTCAATAAAAAATACATTCACAGCTAAAAGGAAGCAGCCAGCCACCACGTTGGTACAATGCAATTCTCATTCCTCTTACCAAAATAGGAGAGTGAGCCTCACAGGCCTTTTGCCATTGAATATGTACTTAATTTAATGAGCTTGCATGCTGGGCACATGACTCTGAATGGACATGGAGAGATTTTCCCAAAGCTGGGATCTGTTACAGCATTTTAGCGCTCTATACAAATGTATGCCAAATAGCAAACTGAATCCAGGTGCACTATGAACTTCTCTTTGAGGCATGTGGGCCACATTAATCTCTATCGTTCTTTTGCAGTATTTGACTCGGAAAACTTCCATAGTTTCACTGTGGGGTCAGAGAAGGTTGAAACGTGCTGCTGGGCCTGGTCCAGCACACAGCCCATTATGCAACTGGGGACCTGCCAGCACCCTCCTCTCCAGAGCAGTTCCCTCACATGAATTTGATGGGCACAGAGTCTTATACAAGACAAGGAATTTCATCTAAGAAATATAAAATGCTTCTTCTCTGTCTGACAAGGTTTTCAATCTCTATTCCCAATATAAACTTGCGTAGCTTAGAGAAAGATTAGCAGGATTTCTGATCCCAGAAGTCTTCTCTGACTGTTCTGGGAACATAATTTAAATACATAAACATCTCAGAAGAGACTTTCTGTGATCTAGTTCAAAGATCTCAAGTGGTTAGGCAGTATTCAACCCACTTAGTGCTTTTACTTAAAGTTCTTTGGTCATTCATCAGGAAATACCAAATTTAACAGCAGCTTGTTATGTAAGTCCATTCCAGACTACCTTCCTGCATCACGACCTTTAAATCTACCACTGCAGAGAAGAAAATTATTCACAAACAAACATCTGGCACATTTTCCAACACTGAATCTCCTTAAGCCTGCCTACTGTTAAATCAAAGTTTTCAGGTTTTTAAGGTTCCCCATCTCAAACATGTGCCCTTGTCACAAGGATTGCTTGTCATCTACAGGGCTATGCTGTCAACAGTGACAGGAACTACAGGGCATGCAATCTTCATTAGGGGGACTAAGCTTAGACCTAAAATTGCTGTTTTAAATAACACCCTATCTTGCATGGAGATGGACTAATAACTTTCTGCAATTATTTTCAAGCTCTATTTTTTACGATTTTCTAATATATCTGTGAGTTTCAGAGAGCTGGGCTCCCTAAATATCCATCTGGGTAAAATGTCCAGCACACAGATACATAATTACATCACACAATGGGTGAACAGTTGGCTGATGGGTTGGGTAAAAAGGGTTGTTGTTAATGGGGTCACTCAGGCTGGGGACCAGACACTAGTGGGGTTCTGCAGGACTCTATCTTAGGCTCTAGCATTTTCAATGTCTTCATAAACAGCTTGGACACAGGACTTGAAGGTACACAAAGTAAGATTCCCCATGAGATTAAACAGGGAGAAGCTGGTGTTTCCCCTGAAGGCAGAGAGGCCCTGCAAAGAGACCTTTACAAAGTACAGCATTGAGCAATCACCAACCACACGGAGTTTAACAACGGCAAGTACTGAATTTTGCACCTGGGACAGGGCAATTCTGGATGTTGACAGACAGACTACAGAAGAAGAGGCTGGAAAGCAGTGCCACAGAAAGGCCCCTGGTGGTCCTTGTTGATGGCAAGTTGAACATGAGTCAGCAGTGCCCTTGCAGCCAAGAGGGCAAACCCTGTCCTGGGAGGCATCAGGCAAAGCATCAACAGCCAGGGCAGGGAGGCGATTGTCCTGCTCTGCTCTGCTCTGCTCTGCTCTGCACTGGGGCGGCCTCCCCTCGAGTCCTGGGTGCAGTTTGGGACACCACAATGGAGGAAAGGTATTAAGTTATTAGAGAGTGTCCAAAGGAGGGCAATGAGATGGTGAAGGGCCTTGAGGGAAGTTGTGTGAGGAGCACTGAGGGCACTTGGTGTGTTCAGCTGGAGGAGAGGGCACTGAGGGGAGACCTCAGTGCAGTTAGAACTTCCTTGTGAGGGGAAGAGGAGGGGTAGGCACTGATCTCTGCCCTGGACCTGGGAGAATGGCCTGAAGCTGTGTTGGGGGAGATATCAGGAAAAGGTTCTTTGCCCAGAGGGTGGCTGGGCACTGAACAGAAGTGGTCACAGCACTGAGCCTGACAGAGTGCAAGAAGTGTTTGCACATTGCTCTCAGGAACATGATGTGATTCTTGGGTTGTCCTTTGCAGGTCCAGGGGATGGATTTATATGATCCTTGTGGGTCGCTTCCAACTCAAGATTATATGATTCTAAACTGCTATTTCCATAATTTGACTGATATCTCACAGAAAACTTGAAGGATTTCTCTACATTTCAAGAGCAGCTAAGAAGTAGTTAACATGAATGAATAATCATAGACCTTATCTGTGTGTAGTGAAATAGTTTTATTGTGAGGACTCCAATCCTGTTGAGTTATCTCATCTATTATTTGTACCATTAGACATAAGAGAGGGCAAATGTCTTGTCAAAACTGCCATCCCTCATGTCAGGATGACTGATGAAATAGTGGTGCTAACAAAAATATACATGTATTCATTCAGCATTCAGTTAACTACATCATAAGATTTGATTTCAAAACTTAGATGACATGGAATTAGCAGAGCATATACTAGATGGATTAAAAACTATATTGCTGCCAGAGCCTAAACTTTTGGCTGTTTTAAGCACTAGTGTGCGTGATCCCTTGGGAAAATGCTCTCTGAGATATGGTAGTGAATGAATGTTAGGAAACATTTAAAGACCTTTTTTATGGCTCAAGAGCTCTCAATCCTGATGTGCAGGAAGTTGGGCAGGGGAGGCAGGAGGCCAGCTTGGCTAAGTGAAGACTTCTTATCCAAAATAAAACACAAACCCAAAATACACAGGCAGTGGAGACAGGGGTATGTATTCTGGGGAGATTACAGGGAGACAGACTGAGATTACAAGGAAGGGATCAGGAAAGCCAAGGCACAGCTTGAGCTGAATTTGGATAGGGATATAACAAATAACAAGAAAGGTTATTCCATACCACCTCATGTTGTTGGTGGGGGTAAGGGTGAAACGGTGTCCCTTCTGCTTTAGTAAGCGTGGAAGAGGGAGCAGTTGGATGATGTCAGTTCTGAGCAATCATGCGAGAATTGTTTGCCTATCATGTACTGCTTGTTATTAATATTTTTGCTGTTACTTTTTGTTTTCTTATCTCATTGCTGTTTCCAGTAAATTGTTCTTATTTCAGCCTATGATCCTCACCTTTTGTGCCTTCAGTTCTTCTCTCCAGACACCCACAGTGGAAGAAAGGAGGAACAGGAAGGGAGTGAGCAGTGTGTGGTTTGGAGTTTCAGTGGAAACACTAAATGGGGAAATACCACTCCTAAACTACAACATTCATCTATCTATTTGGACAAAGAGTTTTATCTATTTATTCACCTATTTATGCCACAGCAAATAATGATCACTTACAAAAAACTTGCCAGTGCTTCTTGTCTCAGCAGCACAGGAATGAGCCTTGGGGATGGGGGGAAGCCACTTCCACTCAACACCTTCTCTGAGCCCTGCTTCAAACAGGGCTCTGCACATCCCATGCCCTCTCTTCCCTCGGGCACCATCACAAAAAGGATCCTGCCTCAACCTCTTTGGAAAACCACTGCCAGGGTCTAGCCATTGTCAACAAAATCATCTCTTCAACCCTTGTCACCTCAACATTTCCCACCTTCCATCCTGTTTTATACTGATTGATGACCATCTCAGGAGTCCTAAGGCCACGGAAAACATCAACCTATTGAACCAAGTTCAGAGGAGGCCAGAAGCAAGATCAGGGGGCTAGAGCACCTCTGCTATGAAGACAGAGAGAGTTGGGGTCTTTCAGCCTGAAGAAGACAAGGTTCTGGGAAGACCTCATTGCAGCCTTCCAGTACTTAAAGGGGCACATAAAAGAGTGATTCTTTACATGGACACATAGTGACAGGACAAGGGATAAACTTTTCAAACTGAGAGTTCAGATTAGGTATCAGAAACAAATTCTTTACTATGAGGATGATGAGACACTGTAACACGTTACCCAGAGAAGCTCTGTGTGCCTCATCCCCGGAAGTGTTCAAGGCCTGGATGCCCTGAGCAACATGATCTCATCAGTGGCATTCCTGCCCATGGCAAGGGGATTTGAATAGGATGATCTTTCAGGTTGTTTCCAACTCAAACCACTGTATGATTCTGTGATTACTTACTTGTGTCTCTCAAATTCATATTTGGCAGAGAAATATTTTGCTAGAAAACAAAGTATTTGGGCTAGTGGAAGTCTTTTGGGATTGAAAAAGGCTGTGTTTACCCGTCCCTACACTGTAGGACAGTTCACAATCTGTGTTCCACCATAACTCCTCAGCTTCAGCACATCTGTTAAGTGCCAGTTCGTCTCTGTGAAAGCTCTGGTCAAGATACAACACCAATTTAGTTTGGTCAAAAAGTTGCAGCAACTCCTACTTTGGATACAGTCACACCAGTATAAGGACCCTGTGGCAGTATTGCTCATGCTGCTTTTACACAAAAAAGCCAGAAGAGTGTATGTATCCTTACGTGGTTTACTTTTGTCTACATGAAGCCCTCCTTCAGACTGGGCACTGTGAAGAACTGAACCTTCGCCAAATACCTCAGATTGCCCGGGCTTTGCGTGTGACTCTGTATTCTTCACACATCCTTGTGGGTGGTAAGTTGCATCCATTAAATCCAAAGAAGCTGTAGGATAAAATACATTGGCCATATAGACACTTTTTTCCTACTCATCTGCTGACAGTTGGATCTGCACAGGAAAAGCCAACTCTGAAGGCTGTCAGAGACACACTTGCTTTTGGAAAGTGAACTGAAGTAATTGCAAAGACCTGAGCTTATATTCATAGTGCTCTCATCAGCAAGGCAGAACACAAGCCCAACACCCACTACAGTTTCTTTGAACCCTGCACTGCAGGCTGTCAGCCTAGCCAGAAACCCAGCAATCTCACTTATGCAAAAACAAAAACAGAAAGACAGCTCCTCCTGATGGGAATAGAAATTAATTCCAGCCAAGCAGCATAAACCCTGAATTGCAAATTACAGTGACAACATTTCCTTGTTCAGAAGAGGCAGCCTCATGTCAAAGAAACGCCATTAGCATCAGAAACCTCATCCAAATAAATCACTGGTGAAAACTGTAGAAATAGGACATGAAAGGAAGGAAGAGACTATGGTCCTCTTTATAAATAACGTGCCGCTCTGAAGTGAAACACACAGTAAACAAGGGGCCATTTGTTTCAAAAAGGATACTTTGGGCAGCAGGACAAACGTGTTACTTGTATCTTGGCAATGCTCCCAAATGCCTGCTGCACAAAAGACTGATGGTGATGTAATTATGGACACAGACACAAAGATACCTCAGCCCCTCTGTGACTCCACGGTTTTTTCCTCTGGCCTGGATTTATCTCACCTCACTTTAGAGATCTAAGGGACAGGCACCTAGGCTTGGTGCTCTGCCGAGGTCACTTGAGGAGAGATATCATCCCTTCCAGAGGGCCATGTAGCTCCTCCCAGGATGGATGACCTCTGGATGTGCTGATCTCTCACTGCTGAGCAGGGAGGGGGGAGTTCAGAGCACAGACTCAACTTCTTAGCTTTTAGTTGACTACAGTTGGCTGAGAGGAACTACACCCTCTGTCCACTATTAAAACAGAATAAGAAGCCTTCTGCATCTCTCATCCACTTAGATGGCAAACCACTGATTCAGGGTCTGCCTGCCTCTGCATCTGTGTATTGTCTTTGGCACAGTGGTCCCTGGCAGAACTAAGAAACAAACACACATGACTGTCTTGCTTGGTGTAAGAAGTCAGAACAGCTGCCTGAGCAGGCTAAGGAGAGAGGTTCCCTCCCTTGAGCTTGTACCTCTCCTCTGGCACCTGGCTGGCAGAGTAGTGGGAAGGCATTGCCCAGTTCCTACACTCTCTGAGCAAAGGGATGTGAGCACAATAAGAGTTTGCTGTACTGTACAAAGCAGGGACAATCCTGCATGCTTCTCACCATGCTTTCTTTTGCAAAAGCTGAGCCTAATCTGCATTTTACAATAGATGCTGCCTGCTGAATTAAAGAGGGTCAGGCCAATCTAGGCTTCTTGGCAAACTAATAAGAACATTTCCAGAGCTCAGATGGATTGAGAGTAGAGAAAAAAAATGTAATTTTAAAAGGAAAATGAAACGTTGCAGTTTTGCATGCAGAACACAACCCTAAATTGTCTAAATGTAGACAAGCCACTTGGTTCTATTGTCAAAGCACAGAGAAATACATTAGAAGGAATATATATTTGGGACCATAACAAAGGTCCCTGTAACCAAATATTTAACACCAGATAGTACTAAGTAACAATTGTTTAAATACTGTGAGAACCTCAGCAAATACAGGTCTGACCCTTGTATGTACTCACAACTTCCAGCAACTCATAGCTATCGATTTACTGAATCAGATGGTTTATCCTTCCAACACCAAACTGTGACTCCATGAATTTAGCTAAAGTCTTTTGAAACCACATGTAACTCTGTCCTCCAGATCACAAAGGAAGAAACAAAAGTTCAAAAACTTCATGTATCATATTATCCTGTTTTAAATTTGTTTCAGTCCTCCAAAAACTGCTGTCTATGCCTGTGTATTTCTGAGTGTTTATGTCATGGAATGGAAAGGTCTAATCCCTGTATTGAGTTAAATCTCAATTTACTGCTTTGAAATTCAGTGAGTCCCTGCTATGAGATGCAATCCATGGCCCAAGGGATTATTTGAATTGATCTCAGTGCACTTTTTTAGTACTTTAAATCTTTCAATGATTCTTTTGCATTTATTACTTACAAGAGCCATACCCCACTGCAAATAGGTCATTGTACTTCGGATTCCTGTAAAGAGAAAATATATATAAGATTGCATTTATTATTAATTATGCAGTTCCATAGAAATGCACAATTAACTTGAATCCATTCTCACAGGACTGCACACAGTCTAAGGGCCTTACCCTTTGACCATATGCACCAGCAAAGTTTGTACATAAGTAATTCTTCCAAACTCAAGATGCATTAAAAAGCAGAATATCAGAAGACCAAGACAGTAGATGAAAAGGATAAAAAGGGTACCAACAGGCAGGATGTCAATCTCTAACACTTCTTGGCTTATCCATTTCATAATCATGGAAAGTTTACTTTTTAAAAAAAGGTCTTTGACAATAGGAAAAAGGCACGAATATATCAGTTTCCATCCTTCAAGGGCAAGAATAAAGGAGTTTCCAAATCAATAAATGTGCTTTCCCTACTTTCATTAAATAATGAGGGATACTTCAAGAGACAACTATCAGTTCATGAAATCATGACCATTCCCACAGATCAGAATGGGAAATTCCCTTCTGACCCAGTTGGTTAACAGTGTATTTGCTGAGGCAAATACCAGCTATGACTATTAAGCATCTACTATGTCTTCTGAAGTCCTTCTACCTGAAAAAAAATCTACTTTCTTGACAACTTCTATGGTGTGTGGACAGTTACTGCAGGTAAGTTTTCCATGCTGCTACGCCTGAGCTCACACAGCACAGACAGTGGCTAACAATTCTGTGAGATGAATGCATGTGAAAATTACCTAATGAGTGTTTTTTTCTCTGACTTGTTGTTATGAATTGATAAAATAAAACCACTTTTCTCTTTTTTCACTTGGGCTAGGCATCCTAATGCTCTTGCTCCTTCCATTAAATGCACCATCACTGCTAAAAATGTGAGAATAAAAATTAAATTAGTAAAGCTTATTATATAGAGCAATTTGGAGCCATTCTTCCAATTTCAGGGACATCTTTCTGTTATCATTTCCTGGGGACAAGAATTACAGCAGTACAAGCTACCTATTAAAGATACCTTTTCTCCCAAATTTGCTTTCAATTTTAGTGTTACTTTTTAATTCTCACACAACTGCAAGCTTGATATGCTACTATATAATACTAAAGTGGTTTGACCTCCCTGGCAGGGAATAAATGTGCTCACACTATCCTACAAACAACTCCGGGGAGGAGGCCTAGTTGCAGGGGAGCACAAGACAGGAGCGAATTAGGCATGTCTCATGGTCATTGTATGAACCAGGTTCTGAGGAGGATCAAGCACACTGAAAATGGAAAGGACTCATTCAGGTTGGTGATGAGTGTTTTTTTCACAGTAATAACCACAGTGATAATATCTCAGAACAAAAGAGTTGATTTCTAAGTATCAGCAATCATTTTTGGACTGACCAGGGCTAAATATGCAGAAGTGGACTGCAGGGCAAATGCCTAACACACTGAACTGTACAAGATGCTAATACACAAATACCACTGTTGACTGGAGGAGAAGCCACATGAGGACTGGCTGAGAGCACTGATTTGTGGGTCACTTCCAACACAGGACATTCTATGATTCTATGATTCATGCATCAAGCTCTTGTCTGGTATCAGTGCCTCAGCATTTTATAGTCTATGGTGTTACCTGCCTGGAACATGGGATGTTTGAATTTCCCTGTCTGCTGCTTTAATACTTCACTGTGCACCCATGTCAAAAATACAGTCACTACCCCTTCTCCTCCACTATGTTTTTCAGGACTGATTCCTACAGCATATTGTCCAAAGATATAACACATCTACCACAGCTTTCCAAAAGGAACTCTTCTTTGCACTGCTAACTGCACTTGCTTTACCCCAGTGCTGCACAGAGCCTGCTCTGCTCTCAGTTTCTGCTGTAGGGCACAAGCCTGGCACAATCAGCTTTACACAATATGATCTGTATCCAGTAGCACCAGGCACGTCTAGGTGCTGCCTAAGCAGGTGACTGTAATAATTCAAACCTGTGTTCCTGGAGAAACCAGCCTTGTTTTGTAACACCGCTACATTCCATTCCACTCCACTATCAGGTGCAACAGTCGAGAATTAGTTTGGAAAGAAAAGACTTACCAGGAGATGGCAGTAACTGCAAGTTTCTTGGTTTTGTCATACTGGAAATTCCAGAGTGGGAGGAGGGTTCCTTGCTGGCCTCTGAATTCGTCTGAGGCATCCTCAAAATATTTAAAATCTAAAACAAAACAAAACAAAACAAAACAAAAAAAATCAAGGAAAATACTCTAGTGTAGAAATCGGAAATTAATCAGCACAGTTCATGTCAGGGAAGCTTTAAAAAACATTCTGTTATCCTCACAGCTTCTGCATAACCCAATCATTAGTGTAAAAACTGTCTCAGTTTTTAAGATTTAACTCCAAACCAGCCCCCCAGCCCAATAAATGCATTTCACCACGCACCAAGTCCCCACACACACAGGAAAAATAAAAATCAAACATGATCAGCAGACAAAGGATTAACAAGAAAGTAGAAACCCAGAGCAAGATATGATCTTAGGCCACTCCCAGAGCTAGACATGGCCTTTCAGGAGCAATCTGAGTGGAGATAGCAGAATTCTTGCAAAATGACAAGAGTGAGTATGTTGCCATGGCTGGGCACGTAAGCAGAGAGCTTCTTGGCTGTAGCTGTTATCACCAGCATCTGCATCCAGGAGGAAGGTACCTGCTGAAGGAGGGAAGTGCTGCAGGGAGGGCAAAGATGACCAGATCTGCTGTCTTCAGCCAGCCCAGAGCAGCGCCCATGTGGCATCCTCTTTGCATGCCCATGGTCTGCTGTTCTATTTGCCTTGTGGGAATCAGTAGGTTTCCAGCCCTGTTCACTTTATCTCTGTTTCTCTATCCTATTCTGTTCTGTTCTGTCCTGTCCTTATTATGGCTGTAAAAAATAACCTGCAGGACTTCAGGCTTAAGTTAGAAGCATCTCTCAGTGGGCCATACCTTGTGCAATGTCATCAAACGCGTTCAGAGTCACCATCCGCTCCGCTATTTTAGCAGCCCTTGAGATCCGGGTTACAGGCTCAATGTGCTGAAGAGAAAAGAAAGGAAGTGACAATTTATTTCCAATTTGATTAGAGGTCTTTCTGGCCTTATGTGACTGAAAAGCTTGAGTCCTTTGATCTTGAATAAAGTTAATTTGAAATGCCTCAAACCAGCACCTAATGGTAAAGGCACTTAAAATATTGCAATTACTTTATCATAAAGTTAGAAAAATGCCATTCACAGCTGAGCTGCAGTAATTTCAGTGTTTGTTTCCAATTTAGCTCATTTGGAAGGTACATACCTGTTGTCTTTCAAGCTAACTCATAACAGAGTGAGCTAAAACCTCATACATGATTCCTCACCTATCCCACTGGATAACAGTTCAATACCTTCAGTAATGAAATCATAGGTGCTTGATCATGCATCAGCATCCTTGTCTTTACCTGGAAAGCTCCAAGCTCTCATGTATCAAGTAAACATCACATGATTTAGGAGTCCTTTAATCAATCACTGGGTAATTCCAGCTTGATGCGTTCAGACATCCATGGACAAATGGAGAAAAGAGAGCCTAGCAGGGGTTATAGGACTGTTGGCAGGTGGGTAGTTGGTATGCTTGTCTGATAGAGCCCTGTGTCTGATCACCACAATCTTATAATCACCTTCTTTCCAAACTCTGTTCTCAACTATTTTTTGTGTGAGTATACATGACCACTGGCAAAATCCAAACTGGATTAACCAGCAATTAAGACAAGAAGCCTGGGTGCTGGCAGTGGGAAAGACAGAGCTTAAAAGTCCACAGACTCTGCTGGATCCTGAGGATGATGCCATCAGAGTTCTGTGCAATGGTGTGAGAGCGTCCAGCACATGTGAAGTGCTCTGAGAGCCTGCAGCTCCAAGTACCTGAATCCCCATCTTTTACTGCTGTCCCAAAGCCCCATCAGTATTTCAAAACCTTCCATCTTAGATCCCCTGCTAGGGACTGATGGCTGTCAGCACTCCAGAATTTCCTTCAGAGTGACAATGTCAAAAAGAATCCTTGACACAGCTCAAAGAGTGCCCTGATTGTGGAAAGAAAAAGTGAAAGGAGTTGCCAAAACCACACCACACAGTAAGAGTCAGAACTAAAAACATGACTTCAGATTATGTGTGTCCAGCCCTCTGCTTCTTTCCTGGGCTCTGCACAGACTTAAGAGCGATTGAGCCTTGCCTCAAAGAGCATGAAACTCATAGGACTTTTATGAGAGACAAGAAATGAGAGAACAAAAGAGAAAAAAAAAATCTAAGAACTGCTATACTTATATAAATCCATAGTTTGCTTACACCTCCAGTAATGTGTGCAATCCTCTTCTCCCATCTCAGAAAAGTTTAAGTAAAACTTGAAAGCAAGTTCAGAGAAGGGCAGCAAGGATGGCCCAAGTCTGTAATGGTTTCTGTGCCAGGAAAAACTGAGTAGGCTAAAACTTGACAGTCTAGAGAAGAGATGGCTTAGGGAGATCTGAGACAGGTCTAAATGGCCCAGAGAGAATGGGCAGTGACTGACTGTTCACTGTCTCCTCTGCTACAAAAAGTAGGGGTGTCAAGTGAAACTGGTGTAAGACAAGATCAAAACAAACAAAAGAAGGTGACTCTTACATAAAGGTGACACATCTGTGCAACTCCTTGTCAAAGGGTGTTGTAGATGCAAGAATTCTTCATGGCTGCAAGGAGCAAGTACTTCCATCTATGTGCCAAAGCACACCATGCTTAGGAAGTAGTTGAAAATAGTTGAAGGCTGAAAAAATATTTGAGACTGGGACACACTCTTGTTGTGGTCTTACCCTTTAAGGAAGGGTGACCACTAACCACATTCACTGGTGGTTAGTCTTGATCTGAAGCCACGGGGTTCTTCTCATGGTCTTCAGGTTTTCCCTGGGTCTGGAGGAGGGTTTCTTGAAAACAGCAGAGATAATTTACTGTCATCTTCAGAACTGAAGAAAGTGGAAGAAAAGATGTTTTCAAATTTTAACACCACATGATATTCTCTAGACATTAGGAAGTCATAAGTATTAAGGGAAATTAAAGAAGGAGAGAAAGAGGATGCTTGAAACACCTCAACTAGAAACCAATAGTCCCAGTTGCTGGAATTTCTCTCTTTTGACTTTTAGTTGTCACTTTAACTTTTGTCACAATAGGAACTGTTTTTCTCTGAAACATCTCCTTAAGAAAAATGCAATTTACCTTGGTTAACATTTTTCCAGCACTATTAGGATCATGACTACAAAAGTCATTGGCTGCGACAAACATATTGGTCTGAGTCAGCTTAACTGACAGCAGACAAACATTGACAAATTTAGAAAAAGAGCAATAAACAATTTTCTCTCCAGGACTGCAAAAGTCATATTTACAAAATATAGAGAATAGGTCCCCTGGAGCCCTACTGGCTCACCATGCTTATTAACTTCCATTTAGCAATTATCCAGGACAAAATTTCTCATCTATTTTAACACACACCTGTTACTAAAAGGGGTTGGGAAAGAAGGGCAGCACTGTACCCTACAGACATGAGCAGGATCATGGCTTTTACACATTCAAGGAAACTTGCAATGCAGACATTCCAGCTTTCCAACCTGAGACAACACTCTGGACTGAAGATCACAGGATAAAGCTTACTTTATGTGTTCTCATAGATGAATGCTGGATCCTGACACCAAGCTGTGTGATGTAGTCAACACATGGAAGGGAAGGGATGCCATCCAAATGGACATGGACAGGCTTGAAAGGAGAGTCTGTGCACACACGATGAAGTTCAAGGCCAAGTGCAAGATCCTGTACCTGGGCTGGTGGACCATCAAACACGGATACAGGATGGATGATGCATGGATTGAGAGCAGCCCTGAGTAGCAGGATTTGAGAGTAATGATGGATGAGAATCTGAATATGACGTGGCCACGTGCACTCAGAGCCCAGGAAACTGATCATGTCCTGGGCTGCATCCAAAGCAGTGTTGGCAGGAGGGCAAGGGAGGGGATTCTGCCCCTCTGCTCTGCTGTGGTGAGACCCACCAGGGAGCACAGCATCCAGCTCTGGGATCTTCAGCACAGGAAGGGCACTGACCTCTTGGAGTGAGTCCAGAGGAGGCCATGAAATTGGTCAGTAGGCTGGAGCACCTTTCCTGTGGACACAGGCTGAGTTGGGGATGTTCAGTCTGGAGAAGAGAAGGCTCTAGGAAGACCTTACAGCACCTCCCAGTACCTAAAAGGGGCTTATAGGAAATGGAGGAGTTCTATTAGAAAGTCTGGAAATAGGATAAGGAACACTTTAAATTGAAGACTGTAGATTTTAAGATTCTTAAACCGAAAGAGTACAGATTTAGATTTAATATTAGGAAGAAATTCTTTACTATGAGGATGGTGAGGCACTGGAACAGAGAAGCTGTGGATACCCCAAACCTGGAAGCGTTGAGACAAGTTGGATGAGGCTTTGAGCAATCTGGTCTAGTGGAAGGTGTCCCTGCCCATGGCAGGGGCATTTGAACTGGGTGATCATTAGGACCACTTCCAATCCAGACCATTCTATAATATTATGATTCCATAGTTTTGGGGCTCTTTTGGTCAGTGGAAAGTAAGCTTTAAATTGGGGGGAAAAACTTTAAAAAAAAAAAAAGAAAAGAAAAAAGAGAACAACCTGTAAAAGCAGAAAGAATGTATTATTCAATTGATATTACTTCCTACAATGCAGAAAACTCTTCAGATGAATCAACAAAGCTTTAAATCAGCTTTTCTGCTAGGTAGCTGTGTTGTTAGCAATGCAGCCATGACTAACTACATTTTTGGCATTAAACTAGATCAGAGTAAGCTATTTTCTCATTGTATCCTGCCCTTTTTCAGGTTTTATTTATTCTGCATTCTACCAAAATAAATCTTCAGAGGAAGTCCTAGGCCTAATTTATCCATTTTTTTTTTCCTTTAATTTCTGTTTGAAATGCATTTTTCTTGCTTTAGGCCAATTCCAGGCCAGCTAGTCAAATACAATGAGAGCTCACAGGATAAAAAATTTGTTTTGTTTATCTCTGTGCATAAGTTATATTTAGGATAGCAGTAATGTTAATTGAATCATATGTAAGATAGATAATGGGATGATACTTTGAAAATAAATGTCTTGGTCTTGCTCTGCAATTCATTAACACCAATGGCTTCATATTTGCTGCTCAGCAGCTGGGCAGTTGCAATGTGAAACTCCTACAAACTGAACCACAAGAAAAACCTTCTGCTGGTGTGTAACTGCATATGAAGAAGATAAACCCCACTCTTAAACCAGTGCAGTAACTGCTCATACCTCTAGCAAGATATATACTCTGACTAGAAGAGCCCCTGCTTTGCAAAGAAAGGAGCACAGTGCAGGTCTGTTGTCATCTGTTGCCCAGCCAACACCACCATGCACTGCAAACAGCCACTGTAAATGCCAGATAAAGCCCCTCAGGCTGAATTGTGTCAAGTAGTTATTAATTCTCAGAACTGTATTCATCTATTCATTTTCACTCTTTGCTTTTAATTCTGATACACTGTAAACAGCAAATTGAAGACAAGGGAGTTTGCAATAACTCATCCACTCCTAGAGATGACCAGGAACAGGTGAACAGTAATGTAACATTAACTACATTTCTAACATCGGTTGTTATGTAAAAAGTATCAGTGGTTATCCAAGGGTTTCTAAGTGATAACTATGACCCTGTGGGCTGTCTCGGGCATATCTCAGGAAAGGGTAGTGCGGTAGTGAGATAGGCAGGTCAGAGAGAACCACACATGCCTGTTAAATAAAAATTTTGTTTGGACTTCTTAGGACAATGATTGACCACTTCTGTTTCAGAGGAGGTCAGAGATTGTTCCAGTGCATTAAGTTCCAGCTTTAACATATTCCCAACTGGCTCATATCCATCTATATTTCTGTTCACACTATCCTCTGCCTTAGTAATTCTCTCTCTGTTATTTAACTCAGATTCCCTCTCTACCTTTGCATTAACAGATAAATATGCTAAGATTTTTTAGTATCATGTATTCAAGCTTTCAATTTCTTATGGTCTTTTCCATATCTATGCAGGTTTACAATCTATCATCTTTGAAAAGGGGTGATTAAAATCATATATCCCTGTACTATTCCTGAAAATGTATCACCCCACCTTTCCTAACATAAACAGCTTCTCTGCTATCCATCACAGAATATATTCCTGCACTGTACTGGTCTCTTGTAGCCATGTCACAACTCACCAGCCAACACACACATGTTGTTCCCTGTCATTTAAAAACTGTAAGCCCTCATCTTACCAAAGATTGTTTTGATACTCAAAGCACAGACTTCCTCTCTACTTTTGTGCTTGTAACAAGTTTTTTGATGTCTTATAATTGCCTAATGGCAAATAAAAGCAATAGCTTTACAGAATTTCAGCCAGATTACCTGTATTCTACTTTTCTTATTAAGACACAACTTGCCTTTTATCAAAGAAAGAGATGAGATTATTTGGACACAGCCTACCGTTGGTAAACATGTACTATTTTGTTCCATTTCATATTTACTCCCAGTTCTGTATTCTTTTCCACCCTATTAATAGTGGTACCTCATGTACTGGTAAAGGTCAAACTAAGTAAATCGCTTTTACCCCTCTTAGATAAAACATGTCTTTGTGATACTCCAGTTACATAGTTCAACCCCTCTTTGGATACAGCCATCAAAAATCTTTACTACCAGACTTGTGATTCCATGCCTTGCCAGCTCAGAGAGAGGAGCAAGCCTGTATCAATTGCATGAAGGCTTTTACATTTTGTTTCTACTTCATTTAGTGTCATTCCCAAATTCATGCAAAAACATGAGGGTTGTATTGGATCAGACCAAGCATGCCTCTGGGTCAGAACTGTGGAATCATGGAATCATTTAGGTTGGAAAGGTTGGCTAATTATTTAGGTTAGCTCTGTAATCAGTCATAAGCAGATGGCTCAGGAACAGTAAGAAGAGGACAAGCAGATACAACACTTCTGCCTAGTTAACTCTCCCTCCAGCTATTTTCAGTGCAGAAAATTTCATATCATTCCTCTTTGGTATTCTGTGTTCTCCATGTTCTGTGCACTGCCTGTATTGAAAAATGAGGAAAAATTTCAAATGTTATATCACTGCTCTCAGATGGAGCATGCCTTTTCCTCTCTAACCCCTTTGAGTGAGAGGCACACTGAGAGATTTCTGAGAGTCACATCTCAGTCTCCAGTCAAATACTTTGGTATTCCAACTTCTTCTCATATCTTGATATCATCCTCATCCTTACTTCTGCTGGAATTCTTTGTTATCTCAATTTCTTTTCGTGTTGGCTGCCTCTCTCTTCTGCTTTGCTAAACCATGACCTCCTTGCTTCTTTTAACTCTTCAGTGCAATGCACAGCTTCATTCTACTTCTTTTCCCTTAGTGAGAAGCTTCTGCTTAACTGCCAAACTTCTCCTCTCCTCTCTCCCCTCCTCTGCTTTTGAACACATGTCCTGGTTTTAGTAGCCAGGATCAGTTTGTCACTGTGTGGGTGTGTATTCTAAAGCCTCTATGCCATTTTTTCCCATTAACTGCTCACAATGGCACATTAGCAGCAATTATCTGAGGCACACCCAACGCCTCAGGCTACAAACTGGGTGTTTAGGAACTTCTGTGAGATAAGGAAGTTTTTCCTGCCTCCACACCCACCTGAAGCGTCATATCTGCTAATGGGTCATCAGGAATGCCAAAAATATGCCATTGTTCACCTCACAGAGTAAATCACCCATTGTGAAAGTCTCTGCCCAGGGGGCAGGACTGGGCGTTTCCCATTTGAGCCCAAGTGAATATAAGCTTGGAGTTTGGGACTGGGAGCTCTTCTTCAGATCCAGAGGAGGACCAGAGCCTCGAATCAGACTGAGACTGCCACCAGATTGCAACCATCACTTTCACCAGCAGGTATCTTGTTCTCTTTCTACTTTGAACTCAGGGGGGGCCATGTGGTGCTCAACACAGGGTTGGTGAGCTCCATTCTGCTTGTGCCCCACTGTGCTGGGCTGTACATCTGGTGTTTTTGTGGCACAAACAAATTTTCTTTCTCTTTCAGTGTATCTTTTGTGTGATCTTTTATTAAATTGTTATTCTGACTTGCAATCCCATTCTGAGTTGGATTCATTTTTCCTACTGGTTTACCTCTAAACCAGCACACCACGTTCTTTCATAGATCATGTCCTTCCTCTCCCAGTCATGTATTCTCTTGACCACCAGTACTGCTTTTTCTCTCTCTTTTCATCCATTACCTTTTCAAATCCTCATCTAACCCCTACCACCATCTCCAGCTATGGTTCTAACTCTTGGATCTTCTCTTTCATGCTCTCCAACCATAGCAACAGCTTCCATCAGAATCCACCTGTGTTAAGGGCAACTCATTTTCTCCTTTCCTTTGGGTTCAATCTGGTGCTATCTCAGTAGCTATCACAGCAATTTTTTTTTATTTTTTTTTGCTGATACCTAGCCTGACCAAAACAATGGTGGAAATCGATTGCTGCTTTTGACCATTGCATCCTTGATTCAGATCAGTCACATCTCCTGCTTGACATTCCAGTTTCCTTTTGCAATGATCAAACACAGTTTGTTCTCAGAATGTGTTCAGCTGGGAAAGCTCTGTATCAATCAGCATGATGCAAGGTATGTAAGCTGTTAGAAGCCCCACAAACCCCATTTCTCCATTTGCTGATTTGAGACCAGAAATGCAGATTTTGATGTCACTAACCTTTAATTTGCACAGACCTACACACGAACAGTCTTTCTGAAGTCTGATTTTAGCCTAAGAGTCCTTTGGGTTGCATTTTTCCAGTTAATGAGTGGAGAATTCAGCAGCCCTTTCATACACTTCAAGTTGGTCCCCAGCCTCACAGAGGACCTCAATTTAGGTCATTGGCTCCACATATGAAACTTTCCCTTTCACTTGACTTTCTGGTTCCCCTGCAAGTGTTCTGCAAAATGTCAAGAATTAAAACCAAAGTACCAAAGGAACAGATCATGAGTGACTGGATTCCAATTTCCCACTGTTGTCAGTGGAGTGTACAGCAGGTTTTTTACTATATGGTTTCATTGGTAGAATATTTACTTCATTTTCATTATCAGTTTTTAGCAGTCCATCCTTCAAGCCTGTAATTGTAATATAGACTTCAGGCTTCATACTCCAAAACACACTCAGACGAAAGGTTTATTAGTTTTCAACAGGACTTTAAATTTCCATGGCACAATTCACAGGAAGAAGGCTGTCAGAACACGTTCCTGCTCTGTTTATACTGTAAGATTTATGCTGACACAGTGCTGTGGGATGGCTAAACCAGCCAAATCCTCTGCAGTTGTATCAGCCATATGGTATGAAATTGATAAAGCCTGTTTTAGCAGTCAGCTCTCTTTACAGATATATATATATCTTACATATGTTGGTGTATCTACATCTATTCTAGGGGCAAATTAAGAACTAACTTCCATAATTCTGTATTACAGTTCTTAGTGTACTTTGCTCCAGGCATTATAGAAACCATATAGAATCTAAATGGTTTAACTTAGACTGGGGAGGAAAGAACCACCCACAATTCTGCACAGAGCAGATTCTGTTAAACCCAAATAGAAACTCCCTGAGACCCCCGAAAACATTCTGGAGTATGAAGAAAATATTTCAGGGTTGCCATATTGTACTGTCAGCGAGTGAAGTGGAATGGTATTTTTAAGATGGGGACACTGTCACTTGAGTGGAACAAACTGTGTCACCTCCACAAGGCACTCCCAGACTACTCCTGAGAGAGAAGTCTGAATTAGGAGTCAGTGTCATCCTCACAGCAAGACCAGAGCATCAGCTGATCCTTCTCTGGACCCCATCACCCTGACTGAGGTAACACCACAGTATTAGTTACACACTGAAACTAGTTAGTTATGACTGTGGCATAGAACTCCAAGCACTGCAGAGAGATACTTCTGCCACTTTCCAAATAAATGAATAAATGAGGCATCAAAGACTCCCCTGCAAATTAGGTCAAGCCTCACAGAATCATTATTCAATTATTCTATTTCAATTAACTATCATTAACTTTTATATCTATTATATAGCTTTTATGTATCTATAATAAAAAATTATAAATTGTAATTCTATACAATTCTAATAAAAATTTTAAAATAGTGAAAAGTGTATTACTGCAGTACTAGATTTTGAAATAATCTTAAATTTCTCTGCCTTTCAGATTGCCACATTGTATATAAAACCTCTGCTTCCTTTACAATTCTTTGAAAAGTCATACACTGTTTCTACTTATTTCATTCTTTTATCCCTCACGTAATAATCAAAAATGAGACACAGCATACTGCACAAAAAAAAAAATAGGAAGCAATATATCTCACTTGCAAATCAGGCTTGGAAATAAGAGAATGTAAAACTGAAATCCTGTTTTATACAGCAAAATAGAAAACCTGTTTTGGAAACACAATTCCTAGCAAAAACTAATTTTTTGCATTTCTTAAGGTTGTTACCTGCCAGCTGAGACAACTGGCTACACGGCCAGCACGTGACTTGCACTATGGATGTACCCAGCACCACGTTGGGCAGCCTTCTTCCAGCATTAGGAAACATACCTGTGGCTCCGCATGGGATAACCTCCTTCCACCTCTCCTCTCCTCTTCTTTCTTTACTGTCTGAGGTTTTGATTTTTCCTTCTCTTTCGCCTTTTCCATTTTCTCAAGTTCCTCCACATAGGCATCATAGATATCCCACTGAGAGACAGACAAAGGGAGGATTTAACAGGACCTGATCAATACTCCTGAGAACAGGCACCTACACCATCAAAAAATATGACAGTCATCACAACAGTAACACTGCTTCTGGAATTAGATGAATATCTGCCTTTTTTCACAAAAAGGAAAGGGTTGAGGTCCTGGATTTTCAAAGCACAATGGGGCATGTCTTATGTTTTAAAAACACATTACTGCATTATTAACAATTTCCTTCCTTCAACACTCTATTTGCTGCTTTGACTTGGGTTCGATTTTTTTGGGGTTTTTTTTGTAGGGCTTTCTGTTTGGCTAATTTAGCAGTGTTTAATAGGAAACAAGCACTAAACATCTGATTTATGACATTTTTCATCTGGTGTTGGAAAATTAAATTGTAGCTGCTCAACACAATTTAAATATTGGACTCCAACCCTCCAGCATATGATGGAAATTGAGAGCAGTTTTACATCTTCTGCTGTGCCACATGCCACAAATGTCTTACTTGAGTAGATCCAAAATAAATGTTTCAACCTTAAGAATTATTCATTAGTATTAAAGTGCTAGTACTCCATCTAAAGCAGGTTTATGGTTTTCAGGATAAAACAAAAAGGCAATCTGACACATTAACTTCGGAGAGGGAGTATGATTCAAACAGAAAATATAGACTAGAACACTGGAATAAAGTAGCAGAAACGCTTAGTGAAAAAGCTGCATTGTGCTGTAAATTTGCAGGCAGAAATAAGATAGAAAGATCCACTGAAAATTTCAACAGAATGAAATGAAAGCAATGGAAAACTTTTCCTCTTAGCTTTCAAACACTTCATGCAGAATTTTAGTCACAGCCTGATTTTCCATTAAAAAAAAAAAAGGGAAGAAAACTCCAGCTAGAGAGAGGGAAGATCTCAGGACAAGTACTCTGTAATTTAAGTTCAGGAACAGATTGGGATACAGCTATCAATCTGACAGAGACAACTTCGCTTTCTTTCCTATCACTTTCCTATAACAGCCTTGCTTAAGTAGCTGCCATTACCTTATAGTTTCTTCTGCGTGTTCCTGTGTTACACTGGTAACAAAACATTTTCAATACCAGTTAGATACACTTGGTTGAAACAGTATTTGTATCAGTCACAAACACAAGTACATTTTGCAAATATCTTAGAATTAATCAGCAGAATTGGCTGGATTCCATTTCCAATGAAAATTGTAGCATATTTCATGTGTAAAATTTCATTAAAAATTATTTTAAAACATTTTTTAATGGATTGACAAAATGGTATACAGCTTTTCTTCATGAATAGATAAGCATATTCCCACAACATTAAACAGAGGTGAGTTTCTTGCAACAGGTCTTCCATGTTCCTTAAGCTGTAAATTTGGGTTCAGCTTCAGGCTTTAGAAACTTGCTTTTGCATACACCTAAACTAGACAAAGTGAAAACCCAAGTGCAGCGTATGTAAAATTCTTAAAAATACTCCCAAAACTCAATGGACTCTTATAAATTTGAGCTGTACTAAATCTTCAGAGGTGTCCACTCTAAACACCATGCTCAAAATGGAGCGAGCATGCAGACATATCTTAAAAACTTTTCCATTACTTTGTTCCTGTATTTTGAGGTCCCATTGAACCTGCCTCTGATGGCTTCAGCTGATGGAGGTGTCCAGAAGCTGACCAGGTACTGAATGCTGGAACACAGATCCCACTAAATGAACAGCTTACTCGCCACACAGTGATGGAAGATCTCCAGCAATAGGACAATTCTCATTCCAAACGGAATGTATCCCTTGAGAGGCCAGTGCCCTGCAACGTGCAGCCTGCCTCTTGCTGAGTCCAAACCCATTCTCACACTGGTTTTCCCATTTCCACTCATTTAGGATTCTCTACAATAGACTGGTCAGGGTGGCTGGCAAAAAATAAACCAATTAAAAGCAGTTAAACTGAGACACAACCTTGGAAACATAAACTGTAAGCAAGTTCACCCACTGAGGCAGAAAAGTGGGCCATACTAGTTTGTCCTCCGATTCAAATCAGAGACCAAAGCCACAGCATGGGAATTCATTCCACTGCAAGGAATGCAAACACAGTAATTTATTTTTAACTTTCGCATTTTGCAGTTTCCTACATATATTCTAAAAATACTTATAAGGTAAAAAGTATATATACATATATATATACCTGGTTAACACTGGCTGAGAAAGTTTTACTTGGTAAAGGCTCCAACTGACATGCTTTTTCCTGGAAAAAAAAAAAAGAAAAAGAAAAAAGGAAGTGTCTTCTTGGCATTGAAAGCCTTTGCAGTGACATAGTCCAGTTGTGGAAATAGTCTGTATAACTAACTTGACATCCAAAGGACTCCTAGAACACTGTACAACACTACTGGTGATCATGCAACTACAAATACATTTCCTTGTGAACTAAAAGAGGGTTCTCAAGACCTTCTCATTTTTTGCCACATACTTTAATTTCAGTATTTCATTTTGAAGAAGTTCAAATGGTTTGTTTTACTTCCACCATTGGAAATATTCTGGTACCAATTACAGTATCAATTATGGCTTCCCACCAAATTGAAAAGTTTTGTCCTATATATTGAACAGCCAATTGGATACAACACTCAAACAAAGGAACTGAACAGAATGAAGCTTATAAACAATTCATCTGATGCTACTAAAATAATATTTTTATCATCCTTACATGAACATTCTGAAATGAATTAGTATACTTCTGTGAAACATTAACAGAACAGCATCTTCTTTCAAAAAACTGTTATGTCAGATCATCTTTAAGAATCTGCCTGTAGCACTTCAATGACCTCTAAAATGACGAAGTCTCAGAGGTGGAAACTGCACATCCTGTACTGTACACAGCAGTACCTCACAGCTACTTAAGGTCTATATTCTGCTTTCAAAGGCAGAATCATGCAGAGACACACAAGCCTCCCCCAGTAAAATCAATGGGAAGAGAATATGCAGAACTGGGAACAGAGAAATAACAAATTCTGTGATCTCCACTGGGATTTTTGAAAAATGCAGAATCTTAGCTCAAACTTTGTAGCAACCACCCCACCATCAGTTGGTATTTCTTCTAGGAGACAGTAGCTCCAGCAGCAAAGTTACTCATCTCCCTCCAAGTCCATCAGATATAAAGGCATCACTACTTTACATATAAAGGCTACAATAAGTCAGGTAGGCTCCCTGGGGAAGCTGTATCTACTCTGATTGTTGGGTAGCAAGTAAAACAACAGAATTATCTCTCTGGAACTTGTATCTCTGCTGCAGAAAGCTCCTTATTGAGTACTCACGTGGGGGTAAACATTACCAGGAGTACTCAGTCAGGAGGTCCCTTGAAGACACCCTTAAAGGGAATGGCTCTAGGCTCAGCAAAAAGTTTAGGGATGGAACATAAGGTTTTGGGTCTGTACTGATTGGAAAGTGCATGCACAGAGTAGGAGGGAGATGTACCATGCAGCAGCAGCGAAGATTTGTTATACTTACATAGGTTTGTTACTGGAGTACTCAGGCTTAATACTAGTACAAATACATCTCTCCTTTTAATGTAAGGGTACTAATATCCCTGTTCCACTAGCAAGAACTGAAGTAAAAGACCATAAAAGGGCTGAGTGGCAAACAGAAAATGCTTTCATGCATTCCAAGTCCTCAGCTACTATCCTAATGATTGCTCCATACTTTTTCAGATAAGAAAATAAACATGAAAAATGTTATATCCAAGTAGAGGTTCAAGGATTTATAGTAGCATGAAAACTTCTTGTAAGTTGATCAAGAGTTCAAAAGGCAAGAAATTTTCTGTCACCATTTCCATCCTCCCAAATGTTTTACAATAGTAGAACACTGTACTCTTTTCCCCAGCAGTCTCCAGAGAGATCACAGGATATGACACAAACACAGATGACCCACATGCCCTTCCAAAATAAAGACCCCCTCAAGTCACTGAAGGGATAGTAGCATACCCGCAGAGGGTTCTGGGGTGTCATTGAAGCTCTCTCAATGAAGTTGAACTGGTTTGCAAGCTTCTTCTCAGGCACTTTTGGGGGAGGAGGCTCTTCAGCCTCTTCTGCCTCACCTGCCTCTGCTGCCTCAGGTTCTTCAACTGTTTCTTCCCCCTCTTCCTCTCCCTCTCCCTCTTTCTCTTCCTCTCCTGCAGCCTGCAAGAAAACACAGCAGTGACTCTACCTTGAAAGAACCAGACACCTCTTTTCTTCTCAGACTCCTGGATTTCTGCAGTCTAGTGAAAGAGACTGTCATTGAAGATTTAATATTTAAGATGCAAATTAAGAGACTTACAGCACTCATGATTGAGAAGATTCTGAAATGGTATCTAAATGGGAATGGAAGTCCAGGAACTGAAGCTGCTTTAAAACAAAACCTGACATGAGAGAGAAAACATAGCACAACTGACTTTGGTAAAATGGACCAAGGGACCAAAAGATTCTGTTAGAGTCTCACTACCCTGTGTTTTAATTTCCTTGCTAGACAGTGAGCTTCATCTGAAACGCATCTGAATTTGATTCCAGGGTCTTACACTGTTAGATAAGAACAAATTTCTCAAAGGGTACTCCTTTACTATCAGCCAACTGCATTTAAATCAGGCCACTGTTTATTTCATTTTGTTATGCCTGCTGCTTTCACTCCTTTGCATTTTGTTTTTCACCAATGGACATACTGTTCAGGGAGAGTCCAGATCCCAGTAAATTACATTGTATCTTGATATAATATCTGGATAAAGACAGATCTGATGTGATCCCCCTACACGACTTTTGCAACTGAAAAACAGCAGCAGGACCCCAACCGTTTTCTGCATGTTTTCTCCTGCAGCAGAGACATCTCAAACATAAAAGAATCAATCACAGAAGCTTCTCAGCAAATCCATTTTATAATAACACAAATTCAAACCTAATACTAAAAATAAACTGGACATCTCTCAGCTGACTGTGGAGAATTACCTCAGTATCTCCTGTCTGTTCTTCATCTTTAATCTCTGCCTCTTCAGATGTTTCAGCAGGAGTCTCAACAGGAGCCTCTTCTGATGACAGAAAGCATAAATGAATAAGCCCAGAATAATAGGACATATTCTCCCATATTCTGCAGATCCTTTATCCTCCAAAGCATTAATAGAGAGATGTGATGCATCATTTCCTAGTTCTGTCTCATTAAACAACACAGTAACAAATCTACAGTTTGGAGAGTGATTGTTTGCTCAAAGCCACAAAAGGTGACAATGTTTATATAAACTGAAACTGCAGTACTTTGTCTGGACTGAAATAAATTAAAAAATATTTTAAGTGAGAGCAAACTTCTATAATCCATTTCTGATCTGAGTAGCATTGTTTCTGGGTATCCCTTGAGCTCTGGACCTTTCTGTCCACTAAATATGTCTGATATTACATACAACTATTAAGAAAGTTTTCAAGGCCCAGAGAAGTTACAACACAGTTGTTCTTGTTTATATGGATAAAAATTAATATAGTAGTCTTGTTAGAGAATGATGGATGTCTACCTTCCAGTCACAGCCTTGACTTAGCAGTCATGCATCAAGCTGCTTGAAAGTAGCTGGTTTGGAATCTACATAAAGCCCTGCCAAACAACAATCATTGATTTCATGGCATTGAAGATCCAGTTAAGTACTTTGTTCTACTTGAAACCATCACGCACATTTTGTTAAGTGTAAAAGAAAGGAGACATTTATCCTCAGAAGCTGTAAGTAAGAACTATTCTCAAGAGCTTATCCCATGTTATCTGTGTGCCTGACAGTTACCACCTTGAAAGGACACTCTTTGTGACACAACATCTCCTTTCTCAAACAGCAGAAATACAAGAAAGTCACTAAGCAGTATATATTTCCCTGCTGAAAATTCAAACCTAGAACTCTTTACTAACAACAGCACTTTTCAGTCTCTGATTAATATGTCCTTTTGACTGAACACTTATGTCTTGGTTTTTAGTATCC
>VXAU01000975.1:110735-245126 GCA_013399695.1 Formicarius rufipectus | reverse complement strand
TTTTACTCGGTTAGTTCTGGTTGTTTTTGTTTATCTTAAATATATAGATATATATAAATTATAGCTAGGAACTGTTATCCTTCCATTTATCATATCTTTATTAAAATTTGTTTTGAAATTGAAGGAGATTTGTCCCTCTGTTTTAACTATAAATTTTTCTAAGCTCTCTAAACTTAGACAACTTAACAATGGCAATAGTAGCTCAGTTCAAAGGTACAACCAGCTCAGTGTTTTGAATTGCACATTGTGTGGAAGATGACATCTTTATGAGAATTTAAGAACTGGTCAAGTACACAGTAGCTTCCTGAATGACCACCTTAGCTTCCAAACATTTCTGTCTTAATACTTTAAATCACAGATGAAACTTTCAAAGCAGATTAAGGAATTTAGATATGTATGTCCAACTAATGGTAGTGGAAGACATTAAAAAGACGCTAAATAACTTTAGAAAATGTCAGTGTTTGTCTGCAAAGTGGCTCAAAAATCATGCACCATTTTCCACACTGCAGCAAACATCTGTTTCACCTGATTTTGATTCCCAACAGCAATGCAAGCCAAACTAGGAGCTATTTAGCTCAGTGGTAAAGGAGCATGATTATTCCATTATGTTGAATACATGGCACCAGTGCCTATCTGAAAATGATTGTGTTTTCAGATAATAAACCTACCTGCTTCAATGCTTGACCTGATACTCTGGCGTCTCCCTTCATCTGAATCTTTGGGTATCATGTTTCCATTCAAAGAGAAGTGAATGGCTGTTTGATCCATGTGCTCCACTAGCTTGTATTCTTGTTCCTACAAAAGTGAAAACCCCAACAAAATCACAGAATCACAGAACTATTTAGGTTGGAAGGGACCTTAAAGATCATCTAGTGAAGACTGAACACCCTGCCATGGGCAGGGACACCCTCCATTAGATCAAGTTGCTCAAAGCTTGACCCAGCCTGGTTTTGAACACCCCCAGGGTTGAGAAATCTCTAATTCCTCTGGGCAACCTGTCCAGTGCCTCACCATCCTCACAGTAAAGAACAGCTCAATCAGTATAGACTGCACTTTGAACTGCACCTGAAAACAATCAGAAGGCACTGCAGACCACAGATGCTTGAATAGTTTCTTCTTAAAAATACTGCTAACTATACAAACCACAGTGTAGCACTGAGCCCACTTCAGTCATGGTGAAGGATTTGAAGTTACAGATCCCTGGTCACCTATTCATATATCATAAATATGGAAACTTTCAAATAGAAGAGAAGGTGACCTTATTTGCTTCCACAAGACTGATCTCCTTTCTCTGGTGATCTCATGTAATGGTTGGTCAAACAAGTACAGCAGCACAGAGATGAAGCAGACTCAGGAATATTTCACCTGGTTGTCTGCTCCCTGAAGTTCTGGTTTTGCCAGAGATAATTTTCTTCACGGTATCTACTGTGGGGGTCTGGTTTGGATTTGTGATGGAAACAGTGCTGATAACACAGGGATATTTTAGTTACTGCTGAACAGTGCTCACACAGAGTCAAGGCCTTTTCCACTCCCCACCCCACCAGCGAGGAGGTTGGAGGGGCTCAAGAGATTGGGAGGTAACACAGACAGGACAGCTGACCCCAACTGACCACAGGGATATTCTATATCTTATGGTGTCATGCTCAGCATATAAAGCTGGGGAAAGAAGAAGCAAGGGGGGACATTTGGAATGACTGCTTTTGTCTTCCCAAGAAATATTAAGCAACACAGGGAGCCCTGTTTGCCTGGGGATTCCTAACACCCTACCTGCCCAAAGAAGTGGTGAATGAATTCCTTGTTTTGCTCTGCAGGTTTTTCCTTTCCATATTAAACTCTCTTTACCTCAGCACATGAGTTTACGAGTTTTCTCACTTTTACTCCTGATCCTCTTCCCTGTTCCACCAGGGGAGAGTGACCAAGTGGCTGTGTGGGGACAGCTGGGATTAATCACAACTCCTGCCTAAAGTTGGGGATAATCCAATGCCAGAACTGGATGAGCTGTCCCCATGCCCTTTCTTTCAGGGTGTGTAACCCTTCCAAGGGAGAGTGGGAGGCAAAGCCATCATCGACTCCTCCCATGCGGATGCCTGTGTTCCTGGGTGTGTACACATGAGAAGGCTGCTCCAGGGTAATGCAGCATGTACCCCGGACCCACAACAGTGAAGGTGTGACTCTTGGATGTTTTCTGGCCCGCTGATGCACTCCGCCATGCTCACTCCTACTCATCATGAATAAAGCTTGTCCATGATTTCACAAAACACGTTTCTGAGCTCTTCTAGAATTCAAATAACTGAATCTTTATGTGTGGACACTGAGGCATAACTGTCTTACAGACTGAGAAAAGCATTGCCTTTTGTCCTCTATCCACCACAGAATGGGAGAAGTTACCATCTGCGATAAGCTGCATTAATTACATTCACTGCCAGATCTTGTTCAGTAACTGTAATAGCCTACTTCTAAATAAATGCATTGATGTTTTTAGACTTTTACACTCTGCAAAAACCCTTTAGGAACCATTGGCAGTAAATATGTAACAAGATGAAGCCACATTAACAGAAAATTTACCTGGTTATAAATTAAAGGAAAACACAACATCAATTAATTGTAAAAAATCTCATACTGGTTTTGCAGATAATGACATACTTACTTTAAAGCTGTATCTGACAATATTCTGGGGAGCATGGGGATTATCAGCTGTCAAGGTCCGTGTAAATTCCTGTTTTAACTCCTTTAGAATGGAAACAAAATACTCTTGTAAATAAAATTGTTTTAATACAAAGTACAGCAACAAAAATCACCATGTTTATGCTCAGTTCTATGATGTTCAGTTCTCTGCAGATACCTCATATGCAGTTGATACCTCCACAAGAACAATGCTTGGGGCCAAGCTGACTCAGAGTGGAAACCAGAACAGTCATCCTGTTTTCTACCATAGTATTTCAATGGGCTTTTTTGATGGTAATTCTTACATAAGACTTGGTAGCACTTGAAAAATGCTAGATGCATTCTACACAGCAAGACAACTTGTGTCTTAAAGTCTACAGTGTCCACAAATAAGCAATAGTATCAGTAGCAGTGCTTTCAGGATTGACCACTATGATCAAAAAACAATACTGCTGGTAACTGTTTTTACTGCCTGAGTAGAGGGAAGTACATAAAGCTTCCTTATGAGAGCTGGAGGACACAGAGCAATGCCAGATTTTTATAGGGCAGTGAGAGGAGAGAAACAACTGCAGTTAGAAGGGTGACTGACTGTAATCCTACTGAACCAAGCTGGGAAGAAATTGCAATAAAACTGTAGGACACTTCTGTGTCCTGTGCATCACTCACAGGCAAGTGAAAAGCTCAGGCTTTGGGGTTCTTCTTAACCCAGTGAAACCCCAGCCCCATTTCCCCTTTTGGGTCAGCTCCAGACAGTTACACTGTCTCACACCCAGAACTGTGCTTCAAAGAAAATTCTTTGTTTTCCTGCTGAAAGACATTTCAGTTTGTGCTGCAGACACTGTAATTAAGCAAGTATTGGAATTTCACTCTTGCAGAATTTCCTCCAGCACCAGCTTATAGAGTTTTGTACAGATCTCATGACAATACAGGTGTTGTTTTACTCACAGCTTCAGTCAGCTCCAGTTGATCAGGGGATCTGACACGAGCCCTTGCTGCCAAGTCTCCTAGCCCATCTCCCGATTCAGTGGAGGTATCTTCATCCTTGCACAGGAATAGTGAGCTCATTAGCACAACAAGACTGTGACTGTTTTTCTCTCTCCCAAAGCAGCACTTCTTCAAGCATGGAGCAAGGAGGAAAAAACAACAGTGCCCCCCTCCACAACCCTGCTTGGAGCAGAGCAGAGAAACACAAAAGGCAGAATAAAATCTGAAGATTTTTGAATGGCTACACTTGCCAGCAAGTGTTCAGTGGGTTGGAAGAGCTGCTGTCTGAAGATAACTCTTGCTCTGTAATAAAACTTGAGCAACAAAATAAATAACTCCACTTCAATCTCAGTTTAAAAGTTGGCAATTCTTTTTCTTTTGGCCATGTAGCACACAAAAGACCCATACTTAAGGGGTCTCAAGAGCACAAGGAACTGCAGATATTCCTGATGTGTTATTCTATAAGCTACTCTTTGAAAAAAGTTCAAAAGTCAAAGCTGAAGGGATGTGGCTCCCAGATGAATGTTAACCAACTTCTTGTAAAGGCCAATGGATCTGCATTCTCCAAAAATAAATTGCTGCTCTCCTTGGGCTAGCCTTGGGTTTATGTCATCATATGATACCATTAAAAGGAAAATGAATTACTGCAGGAATGAATTTCAATTAATTTTCCTTACAGAAAAATGATCAGAACTCAAAGTTGCTGATTAAAGTGCTTAACTGCTCCAGGCAAAATTTCTCTCTCAGTTCAAAATATGTAATGGGTTGATTTAAAATAAATCAATCATTCTTTTAAATACAGTTCTCTAATGCCTGCTAAACTTCATAGCCATACAGAGCTGTGCAGGACTCCAGGGCACAAGAGCAGGCTAGTTGGAGGTACAGAGACTGGACCCAGCAAAGTTTTGCTATCTGCAGAGCACCAGAAACATAAAAAGCACAATGCTGTGACAAAATATGCAGTGGCTGAAAGTAACAGACAATTCTGTACACACCAGGTGTCCAGGCAAAGTCACAGTCTGCAGACTTATTTTTTTTCCCCAAGGGAGCTGAAATGACCAATCTGTGAGGAAGGTCAGGCACTCTGATACACAAGATGCAATGGTAGAATGGTTGTTTGTGATTTAATGCTCCCCACACAAACATCTGCGTTGAGGACATTTATCACACACAATTCAATCCCTATTAGTTCAGTGGCTGTTTTCCCTAGTGAAACAGATAAAAAGTATTGTGGGGTTAACATATTATATATGATTTTCATTTAAAAGTAAATTACTTTCCATTTTTAACAGGTCAAAAGAGGAACATTAAGCAAGACTGTTATTTTCCCCAAGAAAGTGGAAAGCTGTTTATCAACACACCTATTTAAAGGCAGGTAGACTGTCCTTCCATCCATGACAATGGAGCTAAATAAGAGGAAGGCAGATTAAATCGGGGTATTCTAAGCATTTATTTGCCCAACAGTAAAAACATTATCATGAGGCTTTCAATCAAAAAAAGTTGAAAAAAGAGAAAATGTTATTTTCTCTAATATTTGTATTTCTATGTTAAGTGAATATTAACTGTATTGTGCATTTTCTAACCTGAGTGACAGTTTTCTCACTGAGTCAGTTTATATTTTAGAATTTCCAACCCAAACATTTTACTTGAATATTTTCATATTGCATTTTACCTAAATTGTGCCTTTGTTTTAGCTGACACTTTCATTATGACTTGCTAGTATAATTTCCTTCTCAGTGGAAACCCAGAGCAACTCCTTACTGATAAGTCAAGTGGTATTTTACCAATTTCATTTAAAAAAGGCCATTGTTCAAACTGAATCTATTTTGCAATTCATAGCTAAAGAAGAAAAAACATTTTTTAAGACTTGTGGCTCTTACCCGTTTTTTAGCTCCAGCTTTAGCATGTTTTGATGCCTTTCCTCCTGAAGGTCCACTTACGCCCTGAAGTGAGAACATATCCAATATAAACTTTCAAAGCACCTTTTTTCCAAATTTAAGCAAAAGCAGAATAAAAAGTTGATGTGCTAATTAATGTTTGCTTCAATGGTATGTTTTAAAAACTGAATATACCAGCACTCTGTCTATAAATTATCTGAATGAAAGACAATTACATTCTTAACACAAGACAGGAGTTTATCAGCATGAATAAATACCAGGTTCTATCCCAAATAATGCCCGTCTGTGATACACCCAAATGTCACACATACAGGGTTCTAGTGCCTTGCACAAACACACTACAAGGCTGCTCTTGTACCAAGTGTTTGCATGGCACAGTAAGCCTGAAGACAGCAGATCCACACACACAAAGACATTGGTGCTGAAAAAAATCATGGAAAACAGGAATGAATAGCTGGGGAATTAACCACTACCAATCTCCCTGTGCACATCAAAGCATCAAAATTTGATAGGCTTTAAGAAAAACATTTATATAGTTGTTTACAGGGAGCCTTGTAGATGGAGACTACCCAGAGTTCAAGGAATTACAGAGGGGCAAAAGTAACAAAGCTATTTGAAAATTTAATAGAAAGTGGGAGAGGAAATTAAAAGGATCCTTTTAAGAAGACGCTGAGGGACAGACAGGACCAAAAATCCAGATGGCAGAGAGAGAGAGATCATATATCAGAGGAGACAAGGACAGTTTCAGGATAGATCCCAAATAACATTTGGTGATATCGATGAGGAAAGCAGAGGAGTTACTTGGAAGAAAGTGTTTGACTTTGTGACAGGAAAGAATGGGGTACTAGAGGACAGGGAAGGAAAACAAAGGGGTGGGAGAGTAAGCTCCCATGGGCTGATTGATTTTCTTCAGAAGAACATTAAAGTGTGCCTTTCAGCTCAGATCAAAGGTCCACCTAGCCAAGCATCTCTCACCAACAGGACTGAAAAGCAGATATCTATTCTCTCCAGGATGGCCTCTCAGCTTGACAGAGGGACTTGAACCAGAAATACTATCTTTTTTTACTTCACATCAGTGAACTTGCTTCCCCACAAATGAACATAGTCATTTTTGAATCCATGCACATTTTTAGCATGTACAACTTCCACAGCAAGGACTCCCATGGTACAACCACATGGTAATGCAAAGAACCACTGCTTGCTTTTTAAGTCTGCCACTTGCTGCTCTCATCTGATTTTCTTAGTTGTTCTTCTGGAAAGCCCAGTTTTATCACATTATCTGTTCCTCGTTCTTTTTTCTATATGTCTTATGAACATTTTCAGGAGCACAAGTATTTACAGAGAGTCCTACAATCCCCATTCATTATGAAATTAAATATTCACTTCCACCACCTACTTCCTATGTATTAAACAATTAAGCAGCCATAATGACTCTGATTCAGTGTCCCCAGGCATTGTTTCTCAAGTCCCATTACTAGTTAAGACATGACAATAAGAATTCAGAAAAGAAATACTTTCAGAGAACAAACTGCTGCAAAGATGTGAGGCTGTGTCTGTCAGTATTATTTTTCTTTGTACATGCTAAAGAACATAAAACTGTTATTATTAACAAGGCATTAGGGATTATTTTGATTCCAGAAGATACATATTGAAAAATAAGAAAAATGAGCAGATCGATAAATTTCTATGCTTAGAAAATGTGCCTCACTTTGAAATACAAATTGTTATGACACAGGTGGAGAAAAATAAAGATATAACACTTTCTTTATAGTCCCACTGTAGGCTGTTAGTGGAGCAGAGAATCTAAGAGCTCCCAGGCACAACTACTGAGACCACTGGATCATGCAGCTGTCCTGTCTCCCCTATGGGATTGCTTGGCAATGACCAACAGAACATCCTATGTGACAGGAATCATGCTACATGTGATTTAGATGTGACTTGAACAGATTTGCAGAGCAGATTTTTATTCAGATCCAGATCAAAATCAAATTCTTAATTTTAAACATGAAACAAAGCCTACTCACTATTACCCTTTTTTAAGGAGTCTGTAAAAGCATTTATCCAGCAGCAAAGGCATTGACAAGGAAATCTGAGGGTAATTGGTTTTGGCAGTTTCAAAGATTTTAATTAACATAATCCAAGGAGCACCTGTGACTAAATATCTGCAACTGTATTAAAATCCAAAAGTGACACTGAAGAAAAGCTAGGGTTATGAGTGCACTTAAAGGAAGCAGCACAAATTATGCCCTGCTTCGCACATCATAAAGGCTTTGTAGGGTAGAGCATTAACGATTTTTCTAATCAACCAGGGACCTGTGGCTAATTGACTCTATTTCTTTTGTCTTTGTACAGTACTATCACGACTTTATGACTGCAATTTAATGATACATAATCACAGAATCACAGATTATGGTAAGTTGAAAGGAATCCACAAGGATCATTGAGTCCAACCCCGCACAGGACCATCCCCAAAAGTCACACCATGTGCCTGAGAGTATCATCAAAATGCTTCTTGAACTCTGTCAGGCTTGGTGCTGTGACCATTGCCCTGTGGAGCCTGTTCCAGAGCCAAACCACCCTCTCGGTGAAAAACCTGCTTCTAACATCCAGCCCAAACCTCTCCTGACACAACTTCAGGCCATTCCCTTGGGTCCTGTCACTGGTCACCACAGAGAAGAGATAAGTGCCTGCCCTTGCTCTTGCCCTCACGAGGAAGTACAGTACATACTCTGGCATGACAGAGACTCTGAGGAGACCCAGGATATGCCAGAGAGAAGTACAAGGAGGGGATCATAAGAGATAGGGCACATGCTTGATATCAAAGACCCTACTGCTGTAATAAGCATCTCACCACTGGCCAGTTAGAGAAATGCAGATCTGCAGAGAGGGGAACTGAACAAAACTGGGGTTTTTGTAGCAAAGAGGTACAAAGAAAACAAAAAAATACTATATAGAATGCTTTAAAAGCATCAGGAGTAATGGGGAATGCCAGAGCCATGCAGAAAGGGAAATATGTGAAAATATTTTAGATAACATATAAAGGAAAGTCCAGTGGGTGAAGAAGAAACCATCAACATGACACCTTATCCTACTGCATGAAGGACTCCAGATGCTGACAAGTTGACATAACACCCCCAACAACACCCCCACCAACAGCAAAATGAAATCATCAACCTTAAGAACCAGAGAATCAGAAGAAGGCTAAGCACACCAGAAAAGAGGCAGAAACTGAAAAGCCTGTATGCAACTTTAACAGCATTATTAATGCTTTGTCTTTCTTTTGGTTTTTGCATAGAAGTACTTTTTATTCTCAGTAATGAATATGCCTGGACCAATGATAATGTTTAGACTAAGATTTCAGTCACAATGACACGAAATTTTTAGCTATATATATAGATGTGTGTGTGTGTGTGTGTGTGTGTGTGTGTGTGTGTGTGTGTGTGTATTATTTTATAAGATGTGCCTTCTCTTTGCCTGGGTACCAGATTTTGAGTGTAACAAAGTTTACAGACTATTACAAAAAATAGAACCAGGCTATGAAACTTTGACCATATTCAAGTTTTTAACCTTTATCTAAGGATAGCTGAGAGTACCACATCCAGTTCTGTATGACTGGGAGAGGGATGCTCAAAGGAGAGCTCTCATTGCAAAGTCGGTGGAACTTACCACTCTTCTCCATTTGCCCCATTCCTACTTTCCTGCAAAGCCTTTACTTCCTGACTGTGGCAGCTTGCTTTGGAGCTCCCTGCAACGCAGCAAGGTACCCAGGAGCAGGGAGCAAACACGTGACTGGCAGGACAGTTATAAAATCACACTTGATATTTCTGGTATTTTGAACTCAAGAAACCCATCCTACCTGAACACTTGTGCTTTAGAACTACCTTGTTACCATGCAAATCCTCAGTGAAGTGTTGCATAGTATGGACAAAATTAGCCCACTCCAAAAGTGTGCTAACTCTGCATAGGAAGATGGGAGACAGCACACAATGACCAGTGTGGGCTGTGGGCTTTCTTCCACGTGTGCTCCACAGAGATAGGACAGCCATACCTGGAGCAGGTGAGCACAGGTTTGCCTGGGAGGTGCAGTAGAGTCTAGGAAGGTGTTGGTTCTTGCCTTATTCCAGGGTCCTTCAGGAAAACTCTGGTCTCTTGCCCAGATAAAACATCCCTCACAGCACACAGACCTACTTCAACAACAAAAGTTGAGTATCTTACTTGTTGGATATTCTGGACTCCTGCCAGTGAAAGCAAAGACTGTAATTCTACTTGACTCAGTACTCTGAAGAAGTCAGCATAAAAAACAGAAGACATCCTTTGTGATGCAAGAATCTTTCCTGGTACCACTGCCTATGCTGCAAAAAGTTCATTCTTAAATACCTCAAACTTTTGTAACTCAGCAAAAAGGTGACACAAACAATGAAAAAATGAGATGAGATCCTAGCATTTTGGCAGTATTAGCAATAGGCAACACTCATCAAAACTAGCAGATCTGTTTAAAACTACTACAAGAAGCAAGCTGACAAACAAACGTGGGGCAGTCAAGAATCTTTTACACTGACTCCTAATTCAGATAATAGCACAGAGAATACTGCCATGCCACTTGCTGAAAAAGGCAGCCCTGACATCCATTTTTATTGGTGTATCTGCACTTTGGTTTTTTTGCTATTTCTTTAGCAAGCTCCAGCTCCCTGTAAATCTTCCCAAAGACAGCATTCATAACTTTCCCTAAAACCCTTCTCAGCCACATCAGCTGTAAAGAGTCCTCAATAGCACCCATGTAGTTTGTGTCCTGCCACCATGGCTTAGTGATTGCTGTTGCTTCCTCAATCTTCTGTTTACTGGATCAACATGTTACCCATAAACTATTGTTAAGATGTAATCCTTTTGCTCTGACAGCTACTTCAAACATACTGCACAGTGTTTATACAATAGGGAAGAGGTCACAAACACCTCTGCAATACAAATAAAAAATAAACTATAACTGTGAGTCAACAAGATGATTCACTAGCAAGATGTTTACAACAATGACAGGCCACAGCATCTCTAAAATTAAAGCACATTATTGCTGTCACATTAGTTGCAGGGGAAAAAAGGTAACAGACTAATATTAGCATTTCAATGAGAAGCATCAAGAAGTTAGAAAATTTTGGAATTAAGGTTGCTGGAGCAACATTTAATTCATCCCATGGGGATCAGGAGTTATGATACACAGCTTAATTCCATAATGACACACTTGGTTTTCTATGGGTTCCCTGGCTCACGTCAGTTCTCCCAGGTTAAACTGCTACCAGTACATTAGTTTATGTTGTTCAATACCTAGAGTGGTGGCGCATTTTTTATAACTCGCAGACTAAGTGAGACATCAAAAAAAGAACATTTCAATCCAAACAGTTACACTTTAGCAAATTCTAGATAAACTAAAGATGGTCTTGCTACAGGAAAAAAAAAAAATTTAAAATCAACAGTCTTCCTAAATCTCTCTAATAAATGTTGCTGCTATGCCTGGCTTTAATAGTAATACGAATTAACACAAAAGAGGAGTGTGAATAATCATGAAGAATATATATTATAAAAAAAATCCACAATAACAAAAAAAGAAGGCATTGTTGCTAAGGAAATGAGAAACAGGCAGGAGGCATTAAGGACTTAAAAGGAGTTTCTCACTTCTAAGTCACCATCATAACTGGCCACTCTGGGAGGTGCTCCACTGCTACAGTGAAAAATGCCAGAGTCAGAATTTATGGATGCCAGTCATGTTTTATGCTGATGATAGTCTTACATTAAATAAACTAACAGATTACCTCAGTTCCAACAGTGAAAAGACACTAGAAGCCCATAACAGTCACAGCACTTGAATGAAGGGTATACAAAACTCAAGTGACTGTGCCTTTCTGAACTTTTTTTACAGGGTGTGTTTATGGTAGCAGCACCTAGGAATTCGTCCCAGGGCCAGACATCTACTATTCTACACGACAAATTGACCACTGATTACCACAAAGATACAGTAACCCAAGACGACAATACAAATTAAGAGAGGAAACAGAACAAAAGTGATGTTTTAAATGCCATTTAATATTCTTTTCCCTTGCCACTGGTCCCTGTAAATCAGACAACTCACCAAGAGGTACAAACAGCTGCAAAATCAAGTCCTTCAGCAGCAAGTTTTCCTGTTGCTGAGCTATCCAACAAGCATTTCTAATTGTAATTTTAGGAAGGATGCTTGGGTATATATTTAATTTTTTTTAGTTATAAAATGGGAAAACTAAAATAAGAAGAATACTTTGCTGAATATTTTCCAAAGACCATTGTTATAAATGAAAAAATAAACAAACAAACCCCCAAAACAAACCAAAAACCCAAACCAACCAACTTAAAAAAAAAAAACAAAACAAAAAAACCCAAAACCAAACCAAACCAACAAACAAACAAACAAAAAAAACTCTACCAGACTGACATTTCATAAGACCTGTCTAATTTTCACATCCCTAAAACATGCAGGAGGAAGGCAAGCATCAAAGACAGGCAATGTCTCATGGAAGTTTTGACCCCAACACCCTAGTAACATGTTTCTTGATTGTCCTGCAGAGAGGAAAATAAAAAATCATATTTATCCGTACATCTGAGTCTTGTTCGTATTGCTTCATCCACAGTGATTATTGCACTTTCTTTTTGCCAGTGATGTGATAGCCACTAATTGCTGATCTGAGACTCATTAACTGAATTTATACAAAACAGAGAGGACTATCAGTACCTGCCTTCTTACTGAATAGCAAAAGCTCTGAAGTTTTTCCAAGACTTGGAACAATCACATCTGTTTCTTTTTGAACAGCTATTTTCTACAGCCCTTCTTTCAACTACTACATCCTCTGGTGCAGAAAACCTCTGGCTTGCCTGGGGCAGTGCTGGTGGTAAATAAATTGTCTTGGTGACCTAGGAAGCAGAGATTTACTCTCAAGAGCAAGTGTCCAATTAAGAACCAGGATGAATTCCGAACTAGTGACTGCAGAAATCCCTCAGGAAAAAATCCATCCCTCACATTCAGACACAACGTCTGCCCTGTCTAACCAAGTAGGAGGTGCAATGATGTTACCACATGTGCTGTCCTGCCATCCAGGATAAGAGGCCCCACTACAGCCTTTGCTGGTTGGTACATCCTTTTCCCAATACTGTCAGGTTAAACTGCCCCTTCCAGACAGAGTTTGCAACAGGTCACTGCATGGTGAGGAGCCAGAAAACACCACACAATAACTCCTTGAGAAATGTGAAATTTCTCTCTATGCTTAAAGTATAAGGTTGACGAGCAGATCCGGATTTGCAGAGCCAGCCTGAAATACCAGAAAACTCAGGGGCAGGGATAATGCAACTTGGTCACTCTAACAAGCTGAAACGACAGTTCATATTAAGCAAATTTTCCAAGGACTGAAAATCAATTGCATAGTAATGAAACACTCATCAAGGCAATGACAAATCCAGACTATATTTTTTTAAGAGTATTAAAGAGACATTTCTGCAACCTTTCTGTTCCTCATGCTAGCTGTCACCACAGCACAACTGCAGAACACTCCTGCTAAATTTACTTCATCTTCCTTAGCAGAGACGCTGCCATTCCTACTTTCTTTGCAGCACAGCACAGAGGTTAACTAGTAATCTGGAGAGTGGGAATAAAAAAAAAAAAAAAAAAGAGAAACACAAACACACAGCTGCTTGCAGGGTTCCAAAAGGAAGAAGTACAAACACTATAAAGTAAGCTTGACATTTCTGTAAAACCATTTAATAAGTTTCCTGCTAGATTTTTATTCTTCTTTGGAATATTAGCAAACTCCATGGTAAACCACCGGTTGGCACAAGATGCAGAGAAGCACAGCATGGAAACCAAGTCAAAGGAAGCAAAGTGACTTCTATTGTGCCCTGCAGTAGACATCCATTTGAACACACCAGGGATGTCAATTTAAGATCTATTTGCCAATACATTCTATAGTGTTTTCTGAGAGACACTAAGCAGAGTGTTTATTTTATATCCCATGGATGGTTTCATGTATGTTTAAGAACCATTAATCACCATTAAAAGCCTTCTAGGGAAAAAAGGAAAGGGGAAAAAACTATGTCCAATTGTTCCCTGTGTTTGGGGAGGAGGTCTCTGTTTCTCTTTTATAACTTGCTGAACAGCAAAGAAGCTGTTTATGTGTCAGTTGGGTGCAAGACAACAAGTGTAACAAGAAATGCCTCTCTGTACAAATTCAGGTGCCTTCTTAACACTGCCTAACTACGCTGCTTCTCACAGTGGAGTTGACCATAGGTGATAAGACCAGCCAGTCTGGTTTTGCACACTGTAAATGAAAAGTCAATGTTAGCTAAGAAAGCTTAACCAAATCTTGCTTCTCCCTGCTATGGGTTCAGCCACAGGGGTACACACACAGGAGCCCAGGGTGCCTCCGCATTGCTCACTCAAGGCTTTTTCTTGAGCCACAGAGCAAATAGCAAAGGTAAAAAAAAAAAAAAAGTGGAACAAAGACTTCCAACAGCACAGTTGTCCAATGTGTTCAAAATTACAATCTTAAAACTGTTGATTGCTTTCTTTCACCACCCAGCACCACACATGGGACTGACAGGAGACCAACAGGGTGACATTCCCTGTCTCACTGACAACTTTCTGCGTGTCTGTGCACATGCCACAGAGCTCAGTGTTTTTTAGAAACATCACAGTTCTGACTATCCTGTTAGCCATACTTAAGAACTTATTCCTCAGGGGAGCTGAGAATCTTGTTCATCCACTTCATTCAGTCTGATGCAGGGAAGTTGGCTTGTGCCCTTCTGTAATTCTACATCCTCACTAAATGCTGCTGAGCTCAACTGTGCATAACACATTTCAGATCTGAAAGGAAGGGTATTATTGAAGCACAGAACATTCACAAATATTGTTATTTTCAAGGTTGCATTGGGAACACAAAGATCAAGTCATACAAAACTATTCTAAGATTTTGAACATTTTAACATTTCTTATTAATGTATACAAACACACAAAAGCCTGATGATGTTTATAATTAAGGCTTGATCAAGTCATGTAATACATCTGGAAGGCCACAGACTACAATTCTGATGATTAACCCGACTTTGACATAATTTCATCCATCAGGAGGCTGGAGACTGAACTGGAGGTAGAAGTCACCTGGATAAAGAAAAAAAAGAGTGAAATAAAACAAGAAACTGGCATCACAGGAGAAGGCAGATGCAAGACAGGCACAGAAGGAAAGCAAGTAACCACCACACAAAGGAGAAGTAGAAAAAAAGAAGAATTGATCACAAAGCACTTGAAGAACATGGAGTCATGAAAGCAGAGGAGGAGCTGGAAGGGACATACAGCAAAAGGGAAGCACTTGAGAGTGTGCAGGTAACTACCCCAGCTTTACGAAAAATCTCAGGAACAAAATTTTCAAAGGGAAAACAGTCAGCAGTGAAAAGCATAAGAGTCAGAGCAGAATAAAGTGATATATAAGAAAGAGAACTATGAAAAGCATGGGGACATATGAAAAGAGCACAAACCTGTCAGAGACTGAAACAGTTAATGGCTTAAATGTTCTAAGATCACCAACAGACTTTTGTCCACTGTAGCAGACTGAAAAGCTCATCCAGCAAAGCCCACTCCTCCCTGAATATGCCTACAGGGAAAGAATCTTCAGATCAGAGAAGTGGGTGCCATTGTCCAGCTATCCCAGGTGCAAAAAAGTGTGTATACCTGAAGCTACAAACTGGATTTCCAGATAAGGGAAGAGGTTAGTAAGAGGCAAATCTTATGAGATGGGATAATCCTTCCTATAATGCCAATGCCTTCCTTTGCACAATGACTCTGCTGTAAAAATCCCTCTAGGAACCTCGAAGACATTTCACATCTGGCCTGAGCTATTCTTGTCAAATGTTGGGCAATCATCAATGCTGAGTCTTAGGAGGTGTCAGAGACTTCTGAAATGTCCTGAGCCATGTACCACGACACTATCCATTGTAAAATTCCCCACCTCATGGGAGGTACAAGGCACTCCCACTGAGCCTGAAGCGTCTAATAACCCATGAAGTGTCTGACTTTGGTGGGGGGCTTCCTCCAGCCTCAGTGAATCAAGACCCATCACTTTGACAGGACTGCAACCACCAATTCATCCAACAGACATGGAAGCTGCAACTCGTGAGTTTTGTTGTTGGATCCAGTGGGTGGTGACTATGTATATCTTGGGACCCTAATCCATTCTTTCTCTTTCTCTCTCTTATACATTTCCGTAAGTGTTATGTTTAAGCTTTAATATTGCTGCATTACTGTAGATGATAACACCCAGAATGGCAATGTACCTGTTCATTTTTGAAACAAAATTGTTCTAAAATAAACCCTATCTATATATGTTTAAAAAGGCCAATTAGTCAGTGTCATTTCACTCTAATTTGCCCAGGGATTTATTAACAAGAACCATCATTACCCTCCATTTCCGGGGCAGATTGTAACAAAACTGCAGCAGAATTCTTGTCAAGATGCAGCAATTAATTTTACAATGGTCCAGTAAATATCAAGCATCAAGCCCTGACTGGGCGGTGATTAGTGCAAAGGTATTCACTACCCAGACTCCCAAAGCCACTGAGATGTGGACTGTATTTTGAGTCAGGGAAGATGAGGCAAAGGCCTCCAGACTCCAGAGCCAGCTAGTCAACCACACAATTCTTCCATGGTAAGAATATTCTAATAAATAAAAGGCAATGAAACAGCAATCAGATTTAACAAGCTCAAGGCAAATATGGGAAAAGGCAATACACAACAAGTTAAAATTAATGTCTTTTAAGTTATTATAATGAAAGTTATGGGAAAAGCAAAACATCCTAAGAGCTTAAACAGTTTATGATTTTCTAACAGTTTTAAAATAAAATGCATGCCTTTACAGCACATTAAGTTTTTCAAATAATGTGTGAATCAAAGCCTCTTTGTTTCAGAGTATTTGAGATAATGGCTACTAAAAATGACTGAAAATATTTATGTGGAAATTTGGAAAATGAAAGAAACTCAAATTCAGAGCAAGCATTTCATCCCAGGCTTAGTTTGTATCATTATCACTGGGTTTTACAGTTTTAGCATAACCATCCTCATTACCTGGGACTTGAATAGGTTTTGGGTTTGAGTTTGTGCCCTTTGCAAATCTTATTAAGCCCTTTGTATCTCAGTAATTATTAGTGCTTATTAGGTTAGGTATGTCATGGTGATCCTCTCTGTCTTGCTCACTGTAAAGGATAGGAGGGGATCAGATGATCAACAAGGGTTGCTGCTCCCTCACTGGAAGAGCTACTGCTGTTCAGACCCCCTCACAGACCTTGGGGGATTGCCCAAGGAACTCAGCTACCACCTCACAGCTCTGGACAGCCACACTGATCCCTCTTTTTTTCCTACCACTTCCCTTGATCAGTTATGGTTTTCTGTTGTGTTGCAGACAGGGGAAGAAGGTTTCTTGTTCTCAGTCACTTTTGGGGCACCTGCACTAACTTTCCTCCCACCTCAAATATCAAACACAAACATCACAAGAGGGATTTATCAACTTGGCCATCATCAGCTTTTAAATCAAACACATTGACAGCCCAGTTGTAGATGAGACCCAGGTATTAACCTGACAGATCCCTTCACCCTGTGCGGGGATGCACAGAGACATGTCAACGCAGAGCCCAAAAGAATCCAATGAGGTCTCAGAGACAGACTCCACAGCACAGTAGGGTTAGGGCCAGGAAGAGCAGCAGATGACTCCCCTGTCTGAATGAGCAAGGATCAAATAGTAAAACAGGAGGAAAGTGACAAAACCTTCAGCTGGGTATAACTCAAAGAATGTTTTAAAACTTTTTACAGAAAGGGATTTCATCCTGTCTGCACCTTGAGTGTGTTAAAACCTGCCTTGGAAGGGGTGTTGTATGCTGGAAGTGTGATGAAACAGTCTGACAATGACATCTGAGGGCAGAGTTAAATATTATGAAGACAGAGTGGGGACTGTTGCAGCTTTGGGACATGCTGGTTTGCCAGGATAGGTGTGTAATGCCACAGAATCCTGTGAAAAGGCACAGAACTCACCTGTCCATGACATCGCACCCCAATGAAGGGACAGTGACACAACCTGACACAGCCAGGCAGCCAGCAGGGGCAGGAGGGGCTGTGCTGATCCCAGTGCTACACCCAGCCCTGTGAGTCACAGCTCCATGGGGCAACCACAGCTCTCAGTTCAACCCCTCAGCTCTGATGAAAAGGACGTGGGAGTCCTGGTGGGTGACAAGTTGACCACGAGCCTGCAGTGTGCACAGGGAGCCATGAGGGCCAACAGGATCCTGGGGGTCATCAGGCAGAGTGGACAGAAGGCCAAGGGAGGTGATCCCCCTCTAATATTAACTGGTGAGGCCACACCTGGAGTGCTTTGTCCAGTTCTGGGCTCCTCAGAACACAACGAGGAGTGACTGGAGAGGGCCCAGCAGAGGCCACAAAGATGATGGGGGGTTTGGAGCATCTCTCTTATGAGGAGAGACTGTGAGAGCTGGGCCTGTTTCATCTGGAGAAGAGAAGACTGAGAGAGTATCTCATCAATACATATAAGTGTATAAGCACATATAAGTATCTCAAAGGTGAGCATCAAAAGGATGACGGCAGGCTCCTTTCAGTTGTGACCAGCAAGAGAAAAACAAAGCAATGCCCATGAACTAAATCAGAGGAAGCTCCACTTCAACATGAGGAAGAACTTCTTTACATGGAGGGTCACAGAGCACTGGAAGAGCTGCCCAGAGAGGTTGTGGTGTCTCCCTCTCTGGAGACATTCCAAACCCACCTGGATGTGTTCCTGTGTCACCTGTACTGGACGATTGGACCTCCAGAGGTCCCTTCCAACCCTGCCAATTCTGTGACTCCGTGACCGCAGAGCGAAGTGGTCCGAGTTGTACAGCGTGACGTCACGTGCGGAGGCTGCGGGCACGGTGACGTCACATCTGACGGTGACGTCACCTCTGACGTCACCCCAGGGACAGCACTCAGAGCAGGAGCCGAGGGCCGCACAGCTCCCGCTGTGGGAGGATCTGCAGTGACGCCATTCGACCGCGTGACGTCAACACAGCGCTGTCGCCACGGGGGCGCTGCAAGAAAAGGCCTTACCTGCCGGCGCTTGTCAGCCGCCTTGGCGAGCATGGCCTCTCCTAACCGCAGCGACCCCCGCCGCCCCTCACCGCCTCCCCTCACTGCCGCCCCGGCAAGCCGGAAGTTGATGCCGGTAGCCATGGCAACGCGCCGGAAGCGGCCGGCGGACCAGGCTACTCCCCCAACACACCCCGCGGTCCCCCCGCGTGACGCAATGGTACGTCCCACCGGCTGCTGGGACCCGGCCAGGGGGTCGGTCGACCACGCCCTCCTCGTGAATATTGTAATGAAGGGGCGGGGCAGCTAGAGTGAAGCCGCCATGCCCCGACCGACGCCGCGTGGTCCTCATGAATATTTAAATGAGGGGCGTGGCCACTGGAGCGCAACCACCAGACCCGAACACGTCTGTGTCCTCGCCTCATGAATATTCAAATTAAGGGGCGGGATCGTTGGAGCTCAGCCGCCAGGCCCCGAAGGCGTCAATGCCCGACCTCATTTATATTTAAATGAGGGGCAGGGCCGCAGAGAGAGTTTCCTCTGGACCTCGCCCCTTCTGGATTTGTGATGGCGTGGGCGGGGCCTGCAGGCCCGCAGTGTCCGCCCACTCTATTGACACCGATCACGCCCATCTCATGAATATTCAGAAGAGACGCAGCAGCCCACCCCATCATCCGGGCCCCGCGCGGTCGCCGTGACCCCGCCCCTTCATGAATATTCACTAAGGGGCGGGGCGGCGGCCGGACCCGGAAGCGGCGCGGNGCTGCCTCCTCCCTCCCTCCGTCCCCGCCCGGCGCCGCCGCCACCATGATGGAGGAGATAGACCGGTTCCAGGTGCCCGCCGTGCGCGCCGAGATGCAGCCGCTGGTGAGGGGCGGGCGGGCGGGGCCGTGCTGAGCCCGGGCCGAGGCGTTCCTGCTGCGGAGGGCACCGCGCACACCCACCCTCACCCCGGGCCGGCGCTGCGGGGGCGGTGCGGCGGCACTTACATAACGGGGGGCCCCGGGCGCCGCCGCCATCCCCGCCGGGCCCGCTGCTGTGTCATCCCGGGGCTCCCCACCCCACTCCGGCCCTTCATCCTGCCCCCACCCCGGCCATGCGCATCCTCATCCTCCCCCGGTGTGTCCTCGGGCGGCGCCGCGCCCGCCGCGTTGGGAATTGTCGCTCCTGCTGGAGCATCCAGCAGGATGGGTGTTACCTCACGGAGGGACTCGGGAAGAAGCTCGGTGGGAGCGGCTGGAGGGTGGTCGGGATTTTAATTGAGTGTTGCGAGATAGGGGCAGGGAAGGGGCGGTGTGTGTGTGCGCAGCCCGCGCTGGGAGCGATGCTCCCCGGGGACTGGCGGGGAAGGTGCGCACCGAATGAGGGGCAGGACCTCCTCCGAGGATGCTTTTGTACCCACTGCTCTCGGCGCTTACGCTGCAGTCAGGAGGGCTCGTCGTGTGAAAAGCCCCGGTGCTTTGCAAACGAACCTAAAATGGTTTTGCTCGCAGTAGGATTCTTTCCATGAGGAAAGCAGCCTGTGAGGGTTTGATGCCCTCCGCGTTCCCCGCGCCAGGGCATGTGTTCTTTGTATCAGGGTGTTTTTTCACTTCGTAGACACAATTATACTCAATTAATGAGCTCTGAAGAGCCTGACATAATGGTTACGCTACTGCATAGTGCCCTGGGGAATCTTTGTGGAGAAGGAAGTATACGGGCTCATGGGACTTGGCGGATGCACAAATGGTCAGGTAGAGTGGTCCTGGCCTTTTGGTAGCTTCTGAAATGAGTTAGGAAGGAAGGCCAGCTGGCTGGCAGCCATGGGAGAGGCCAGACCATCATCAAGTAGTCCAAGACTTCTTACAAGCATTTAGCTGCTTTGCTTTGATGCCACAGGCATGGCTGTGTATGTGTTATACCCCAACCACAGCACTCTGGATTGTGTTTGTCCATTTCTGTTTCCCATCAGGGAGAGGTTCTCTTGTGTGTTACTCTCCCCTAGCCTCAGTCTCTGCTGGAAGGTATGTTGTTGTTTGTTAACTTGGGACCTGTTGAAAATACAGTTCACCTTGGCATTAAGGTGAAAGCTGGATAACAGGTTCACTTACTCAAGATATTGATTCCTTTTGGCACCTGGAGTAAGCAAATTCCATTTCAGTGTCTGATTTTGTGAGACAGGGTTATGAAATGTTTGGAGGGGTGGAAGAAACTGTAATGAAATACTTGCGCAGTTCCTCTTGGCAGCAGGTGAGGATAGGTTATTGACAGGTTCATGTTAGCACTAAAGTGCTACTGAAACTTCCAGTATATCAAACCATACATTATTTAGAGGTGATGTACCTGATTCTTTTGTTCCTTGTTGCAGCTCGTGTTTGCAAGAAGTTGAGAACACAGTAATTGTCTTGTGATCAGAAAAGCTCTCCAAGACCCACAGAATCAATTATCCCTCAGTGGCAAGAAAAAAATTCTCATATTGTGGGTGTGCTGACAAATTGTGAAAATATCCTTAGCTCGGCCGGGGTTTTTTGAGGTGTTTTGTTGGTTAGTTGGTTCTTTGGCTTGTAGCCTTTGTTGTGGGGCAAAAAAAATTACCATATAAGCTGATGTGTACTTGTTGCATGCCCTGCTCATTGTTTATGTTTTTATCAAGCAGAGGCAACAAAAGTTACAGGAATGGCCCCCTTTATTCACTATATTCTTAGCAGAATAGTGAGAGTAGCACATTTGGAAAAGCTGTTGGTAGACAAAAAATACTCCTAAGTATTTTCTAGAAACTCCATAATGATAGTGGAAGAATTTGCACTTACATGTGTTTGGATGGATGTGAACCAAGCAGAATCCAAAGAGCTTGTCTGGTCCAACCCTGTTGTCTTGGAACAGGGTGGTGTATTGTGCAGCAGTAATAGTAAATTAGAAGACAGTTTTCTTTCAATATCCAATAATTAGAAAATTTTCACAAAGGGCTTGTGTTGATAGAATACTCTGAACCTGTGCTTCAGGGTTTTGATTCTGTTCTAACTAGTGGAGCTCACAGTGAAACCTTGTGTATGTGAAGGGTTGTTGCTGTGACTGGGTGTGTAGGATTTTTCCATGTGCATGGAAATGCTGGCATCTGTCTCAGAGGTGGGACATAACAACTCTGGTACCACATTTTCACTGGTTTCCTCTTCTTTGTAGTTCGTGGTCTGTACTTTGCAAGTAGGGACTGGATACTTGCAAGAATCCTTGCAAGTCTGGGGGTTATCATACTAATTTACTTTGATAACATAGTTCTGGCTAACAGTGTTGCTTTGTTCTGTTACAGTTACCATTTATTCCATCCCTCTACCATCTTGTATTTTAAAATTGTTGAGGCTTAAACCCAATTGGCAGCTAAACCCCTCAGAGCCACTTGCTGACTCCCCTCCCACATCTGGATGGGAGAGAGACTCAGAGAAGTAAGAGTGAGAGAACCTGTGGGTTGAGATAAAGACAGTTTAATAAATAAAGCTAAATGCACACAAGCAAAGCAAAACAAGGAATTCATCCACCATTTTCCTGTGGGCAGGCACACCCAGGAAAGCAGGATGGGCTCTATCACATCTGTTGGTTAGCTGGAAAGATAAATACCATCACTCTGAACAGCAACCCCTCTCCTCCTCCTCCTCCTTTCCCCACCTTTATATGCTGAGCATAACACCATAAGACATGGAATATCCCTGTGGTCAGTTGGTATCAACTGTCCTGTCCATGTCCTCTCCCAACCTCTTGTGCCCCTCCAGCCTCCTTGCTGCTGGCGTGAGTGAGAAGCCAAAAAGGCCTTGACTCTGTGTAGGCACTGTTCAGCAGTTACTAAAACATCCTGTGTTATCAACACTATTCTCAGCACAAATCCAAATCACAGCCCCATAGTAGCTACTGTGAAGAAAATGAACTGCACCCCTGCCAAAATCAGCATAAAATACAGAATAGCTTAGCATCTCAGAACCTCTTGTTTTTTCTTCCTGGGGTAAAAGCATTCAGTTTCACATGGTCTCTGTGGAGATGCAACTGTCAGTCTTTTCCATGTTCAAAGAGCTGAAGTAAAAGTCTGTTTTCTCAGGTTAAGGGTCATTGTGACCTGCCACTGAGGCGATATAAAAAACACAGTTTTGACACATGATCCTCTGCTGAAAGCAAATAGGGAAGAGAAGGTACTTTGCTTGATTTGAAGTGCATACACTGTATGAAAAATTACTTCAATCTGTTCAGACTGGAGGATGTCCTAGGATAGCACTGTTCCCTCTGAGTGTTGGTCAGTGTGAGGATTTTGAAACGAGATTTATTAAGTTAGGCTTTGCTCAAAATCCTTAATATTGTGTTGTTGACCAAAATGCCCTTTTGAATGTCTGTTCATCTGTGTAGATAAAGTGTCATCTTAGCTTTTGATGTCTTTATACTGAACTCCAGGATGACCACTGCTGATCTGCCTAGAAAATGTCTGACAGGCCTGCTGATCTCCCCATCTTCAAGATTAAGAGATAGGTATGGCTGTTAAATGCTGAAGGGAAGTCATTCTTAGAGAGCAGTCTGAAACCATTCTAAACCCCTCAGCCTCCAAACCTGCTGCTGATACTTGCGCTATTTATTGATCAGCTGTCTGTCAGGGATGACAGTACAATAATGTCTTGTGTCCACTGGTCGTACACCCTGACAATAACCAGTGTAGTATTTACAGAGCAGGGTCGGAGAACCTGACATATCCGTGGCTTCATGCAAAACCAAATTCTATAAAGCTCTGCTCTGTCTCATTGGGGAGCTTTCTTTCTTTGACAGCTTTGTCCAGCGGAGGTCTGCATTGGCATCCCACTGCAAGGCTGAGCGTAGGGCTGAACTAGTACAGGCTAGAGCTGTGTGGAGTACTGCTTGATCTGACTAAGCCTACTAGGATCTCTGATTCCTGCAAGTTTCTCTCTACTGATAGTGAATCATATAGGGATTGTGTTGCAGAGCTGAGAAGCATTTGGTCTGCAGTCTACATGTTGGCCAACTCCTTCCCTTTCCATCAGACGCAGTGATGTGAAGTTAAGAAGGTGGACAGTCATTTCCTCTTCTTTCCAGGCTGTTTGCATAAATATTGTGAAGTCAGACAAGCTGGCTGGACTCTGCATGACCTCTACAACTGTGTTATGGGAACTGCTGTGTAACTAATGCAGACCCAAGGAAAGGTTTGGTAAATGACTTAATGAGAAAGGATTGCTGTGGGCAAATGGACAGGATGGAATACAGACCCTGGTTAAATGCTGTGTCGTTGTAGGAAGGGATGAGATCCCCATTACTCTTCATGCTTTGATATTGTGGCACAATTCTGATCTACGTTTCCATTCTCAGATACAGGTGGCTTTTGCTTCCATCCTAATAGTGCCCACCTCTTCAAATTAGTATAAACTAATTTACTGGGTGCTTTGTTTACTCCTAGTGTTTAGTATCATGTAATCCTTATCAACATGATTCAAGCTTAACTGCAGAAACTCTCTTCTGTGTAGCTTCTATTTGTCTCCAACTTGACTTATTGTGATCCTTCTGCACTCACAGAAAAGACTCTCTTCCTTAGCTATGGGGTAGTGGGTTATTTCCAGATAAAGTCAATACCCATCACTGCAGGGATGCATGGTGTGATGAGGCCTGATACTCATTATTTCTGAGACACTAACACTTCATGGATAGCTCTCTTGGCTGATGGGGTTGGTATTTGATGTCTTAACTTTGAACTAGACAATTTTCCCAACCTGTTGGTGGTGGTGTTTTGTGATGATTGGTATTGGATTGTCTTCTCCAGGTTTTTTGTCCTAACAGAAGATTCTCATTAAAATGGTAGATATTAGAGAGAGAGAGATGAAGGGATACTTGCACACTGAGGATGCTGCAGAGAAAAAAAAAAGAATTAAAAATCTCTTTGAAATTAGAATGGCAGAGCCTGTAATTATATGTAGACCCATCTTTTCTTCAGTAATGAAGCCCCACTGCATACTCTCCTTGTGATTTATAAGTCTGTATTTTAGACTGTTAGCTAAACTCTTGCCAAAACCTTGGTATTTATGTTAAAATTAAATGTACTGAATATGATGCAATGGAGTTGTGTCTTGAGTCTGCTGGCATTTGGAACCCTCCTGAGCCTGAGTCTCTTGCACACATGAGGCCCTGGCTGGCATTTGATGGCAAACTGGCAGGTGACAGTGTTGGATCATTCGTTGGTCCTGTACACCAATGCAGGCACTTTCTGTTCTCAGCACATAAATGAAAGTAGAGTAAATTGGTTTTGCCCACATGGCACCAGTACAACTTTTCCTAAGTAAAGGCATCTATCAAAGTGCAGAAGCTTCAGTGGAGCTTTGACACAAATTCCTGAGACTTTGGCGCAAGTTCTGAAAGCAGCAGCAGGAATGCAGTATTTCAGTTTTCTAGCTTTCAACCCACACAAAAAATGGGAGCTCTTTCCAGAGAAATTGGGCTGGTGGATCCAGTCCTCTAAAGCACTGTGGCTGGCCTGGTTGTTTGCCAGCAGGGACCTCAGGCTGGTAGCTCTAGTTGTGATGATGAAAGCCAACCTGAGCGTTTTTCTTAGCCAAATCCTACAGTGATACTATTGGCTTTTATAGCTGAGATGCCAAATCTGCACTGGTCCTGGAACTGTGAGATTTTCAGAAACTTTTGAAGGTACAGCGGATGCATTTCTACACACCTTTTTTTTTTTTAACATTATCTAGTGGATACTTAGTTTTTAAAAAATGAACTGTAATTTTAGTCAGCAGACAGCACGAGTGCTCAGTATGCTTACATAATTTGCATTATTTTTGGAAAGTATTGAGTATATCAGTCCAAGAAAGTTGTGCTGTGTGTTAAGATCTCTTTTTTCCCATGCATCACTTAAATGGGGGGAAAAGAATAGAAAACCAAAAGTAATTAAGAAGGAAAAAGAAAGGCTTTACCTGTGGGGCTTAGGAATAGTACGTTAATATAACATTAGGTTTCTAGTGCAAATACAAAAACCCCTTATCTTTCTGGAAGCAAAACGCTTCTAAAATGAAAATGTCATCCTTGTATATATTCATTGTAATGTAGCCCAGGGGTTATGCAGACATGTTTTTTGTAAATGCTTACGGTACATGAGATATGTTATGTCGCAGTACTGTGTGTTCTGAAATAGAATCATTTCAGATAGTGCTGCTTTTAGTTATACAGCTTTTTTTTGTCTGTGCTGTGGTGTCATCTACAGCAGTAACCTAATGATTACCTTCCTGAATTCAGTTAATTCTCTCCTGTCACCTCCCTGTCCTCTATTAGGCCTGTGGTGCAGAGGTACAGGGACATTTTTTATTACCACCTCAGGCCAGGCTGAAGCTCCAGCAGTGATCCATCACAGGCTACCAAGTGGCAGTAGCAAGGGATGTGGTTGCTGCAGCAAGAGGATGACCTGTCAGGGCGTCAGAACATGTTCTGGCTCTCACTGGCTCTGCAGGAACACTGCTGCTTCCTCTCTGCTTCTTTCTACAGTCTCTGACCACGGTTGTTCTCCCAGTCATGTCTGGAAATCTTTCTGGAGTAAAGGAACATGTTTAAAGGGGGGCAGTGGATTCTATGAACAATTAAAGACACACAGTCCCCTCTTGGGATTCTTCCATAATTCCCAAGAGCTCGTTATCTGTATCTTTCTTAGTCTCTACTCAGGCAGCAATTTCTGCTACTGATGTACCAATGGGTAGTGGCAGATCCATAAGCAGATGAGAAGAACAAAATGCCAGGGTGAGAGAGGAGAACAAGGCATGCCTTCAATTCTGCAAGCCTTCATTCTAGGAAAGCCCTCAGGAAAGCTGACCAACAGCACTGTGACCTTTCTGGAGGTACATCTTACTTTCAGTGAAATTGAAAACTAAACTTGATGAAGACAGAGGAGGAGACCCTGTCACTTGTTTGATATGTGGGGCCAGGCATTAAGAGTGGAGCTGACTAATGGCCATGCCTGTTTTTTCCAGACATTTTAAGACCTTGGCTGGAGCAGTTGTCATTTGGCTTCTGTGTGGATCAGTTATTTGTCACTTTCCACAGGCAGTCTGTAGAGATGTGTCTACACTTTCCCCTCACACTTGCACATGCCATGCATCTTTAGTGAAGTCCTGTGCCGTTCCAAGTATAAGGTTCCTCTAAGGTTATTCTGTATCTGTCAGTGTAAAATTGACATGGTAGTGATGCAGCCACTTGCAACTAATAAATCCATCAGTCCAGCTCAAAGCCTGTATAGTCTGTTTGACCATTATTCTGCAGTGAATTCGTGTCCATTTTGTAGTATGCAAGAGAAAGAAGGATTTACTTCACTAGTTTGTCTGAGGATGCTGAGTTAGAGTGAATGAAACTGTAGCTTGAGATTTGCTTAATTTTGAAGACTACCTGCTAGGGAGTCTCCTCAGCTTTTGGACCTATCCATCACCGCTTTACAGGATAGCACGGTTTATGGCTTGGGGAAACCTCTTCAGAAGAAATGCTCTTCTAAGTACACACTGAGTATACTGGCTGCATCCCAGTTGCAGAATCATCTTAGTTGTGATCTCAGGAAGGTTTATTATTTTTAGTAAAGCTGAAGGCAAAACAAGTTGTTTTTGTTGAGAAGAGCACTGCCTCTGTAAAGATGGATAAAACCTTATTTCCCATACTGAAGAGGGAAAAAAAGAGAATGCTGTTTGCTAGGTCTTAAAAAGTTATTCCAGTTCTACTGGTGAGCTGTCTGGTGGAGATGCAGCCTCTGCCTGTGAAAAAGTTGCTTTGGTAGAATGTATTTAAATCCTTCCTGAGCTTAGAAGATTCTCCTGCGTAGCTGCAGCTTTATTGCCACTGTTGACAATTTGTTTGTCTGGAGTTAGTGGAGAAGACTTGTCAACAAAGCCGTTGTTGTCAAGGCTGTCAAATAACTATCCCCCAAGTGACTCCTGTAACCCAGCACCGTCTGCATGCCAGAGCACAATGTACAGCCTCTGTGTGCAGTGCTGAAGCAGGTACCACAAACGTACCTTATCAGTGATCTGCAGTCTCTTTCTCCACAGGCTTCCCAAAAGATGCTTCCAGAATAGGCTGTGTTAGAGCTTTTCTGTTGAGCTTCTGTTTCCTGCAGCATCCAGGACCATCAGACATGAATTGTTCCTCTTCAGCCATGGCACAGAGTCTTGCCTCCTACTTGTCTGATGCAGGGTTATCTTGGTTTCTTTTCAGTGTCCTTCCTGAACGAACTTCCATTCATATCAGCAGCAGATCTTTTGGGTTCTGCAGCATTCAGCCTGTAGACATTCTCTTTTCCTAGGCCAAGCAGAGCAGCAGCATTCTAACAATCATTTCTCTCTTGTGTGCTGTACTGATTGTATGGAAATGTAGGTTAGTGATTAGTACACCCATATTCAAGCAAACTGTTTACCTTAGTTATGTCGTGCTTCATGCTTTTGTTTGTATGTGACCCCAGGTGAAAACCAATCATGCTTCTTGCATCAATGTCAGAGATGCTTATGCTGACCTAATTATTGCTTCCACCCCTACCCCTGCAGTTAATTTCCATGAATTTCCAAAGGAAGTTCCATCTGTGTATGATGAAAAACTTGTATACTGGCAGGTGGCTGAGCACTGGAACATGCTGCCCAGAAAGGTTGGGGAGTCTCCTTCTCTGGAGGTATTCAGACCCCACCTGGATGTGATCCTGTGCATCCTGCCCTAAGTGAACATGCTCTAGCAGTGGGATTGGAGCCAATGATCTTGCAACCCCAAGCGTTCTGTGATTCTGTGGTATATATCACTGAGAGAGGTGCCAGAGTCAGGCAAACCCAGTCTGAGCCTCAGGGTATTCTTTATATTGAGAGACCATCAAACAAACAAAATGCATAAGAACCATAGTGGTGATGCTTATTTGTTCAGAAGATGTTTTAATTCTGTATAAGTAGAGCAATTCAGTAAGTCAAATGTTATTGTTTGTGACCACAGTTAGAAATTGCTGATTAAAAAGGCTTTTTTTACCTGTGGTGTTTAACACAGTAGAGGAAAGTATTTACTACTTTAATATTCATGGGGCTTATCCTCATTTGGTAGTGACTCGACTGGGGGGCTTAATTTCTAACCTGAAACTTGTCATCAGTTGTTGCAAGTAGCTTGAGGTGTAGTAAAAGACAAATTTCAAAGTTTCCGAAGTCTGCAGAACCTGAACATCCAAGTAGCTGTTTGAGCAAAATGACCTGAGAAAAGGAAGACAGAGGGAATGAGATGTGCATTACCTGGGGACATGTTGTTAATGGCAAAAAAAAAAAGGCAAATAGGAATGTTTCTAGTCAGAGATGGCATTGCGTAGCTTTTGTCTGGCAGTCTTGTGACTGATGATTCTAGAAAGAATATGCTGCTTTGTATAAAAGCACGACTTTTTCCCCAATCGTATGCATGTAAAGCAAATGGAAAACACACTGTCTGTGATGTTCAGATTAGACTCCATCTGAACACCGTACAGGTCTGCAGGCACTGCCTTGTCAGGTAACGCATAGAAAGGGGCAGTCCCTCTGATGGAACAAAACTAGTGGAGGTTCACCCCTACAGACTTGTGCAGGTTGGAATAGGGGCCTGAGGTGTGCAGGGAAATGTGCAGTGCTCCCATGTCCATACAGGGACTGGCTCTGATAGAATAGCCTTCCCTCTGCAGCAGTGTTTCCTCTCATGCTTCTTTGGGACAGCTTTGTTCCAGAGGCAGAATAGATAAGCATAAGTACAGCCTGCGTCATCAAAATGCTCTAGTGTCTTTTTACTTGTGGCATTGAGCCCTAATGGTTGCAAATGTGGATTTATTTTGAAAGCACAAGGCAATGCATAATATCTAAACCTTGTTTCTCGTTGCATCCTGCTGTGGAATACATGTGGAGCAAGAGAAAACCAAGCACAACATCCCTTGAGACAAGCTGGAGGGATATGTGGACAGTTTGGGAGTGTGTAGCAGAGCTTTCACAGAATTAGTGATATGGAAACAGCAGCAAAAGCTGTTTTTTATAAGCTTAGGATTCTTAAACTTCAAAGCACCTTGCAGCAAAATTCTGTTGTATTCCAGGGAAAGACTTAACCATTACTCTCTTCCCCTATCAATCTCTTTTAGGCCTGTAGGTCTGTCTATATCTCTAATCTTAATTTCCCTTTATATAAGGGGGAAAAAAAGGGGAATAGGGAGTTCTGGGAATAGTTACAAGAACAGCATGTTCACAGGCTGAGAAGATGGAGGTCACCCAGCTCGCTGGAGCGTGTAAAAGCTGCACTTCACGTTGGGTTGCTGGCAGTTGATAAGTCAAGGAGAAACTGCTGGCTGGTGATTCCATTTCTGATAATGTGTGTGTGTCTGCAGTTGCATCAGATTCCAGTTTTGATCACTGAGCTACAATTAAGGGGAAATGGGTATGGTAAAGGAGTTAGAGCAAGTCCAGTTTTTCTTGAAAACATGTGACACATCTGTATTGAAATTTAACTGGCAGGAATTGTTCCACTTCAGGATGCTAATGGGAAACCTGAAGATACAGTCTAGATTTCTGTCAAACACAAGCAATTCCTCCTGTGCTCTCCAGGAGTAAAAAGTCATGCTGATCCTTGTCTTCATTGGTTCCAGCAGAGCCAAACCCTTTGGTGTATGTACCTTAGAAAGCATATCACAAAAGCAGTTTCTGTGAAAAGAATTTCTTGTACTTCTTGCAAAAATTAGGGCAAAGTGATTGTGAAAATAACTGAGATGATCCATGCTGTGCATGTAAGAATTATTATAAAGAGATTATCTGGTTATGGGAGAACGCTTTATTTGGATTATGTAGCTACATAGAATTTATAATCCATGCTTTCTGCAGGGGAAAAAAAACTTACCCCATGCTGCAGTGGGAAATGTCAGATATAAGCTTTTATTAACTCCAAGGTTCTGTATTTGCCACATTGAATTCTCAAAAATGAATCCCTGAATTTTGGGGGGGGAATTTCTTCAGATAGAGACCAACCAAGCAAAAAAAGTTTGTCTCATGAGGTTAACCGGTAGCACACATTAGGTCTAGAGGTGCTTCTGCATTGAATTCTAGAAGTGTGAAGATTGCACTGCTTACTGCTTGGTTTGTGACTCTAGGCTGTGCTTGATCTGACAGAGGGATAAATTAGGTGTACATTTTGGCTCTTTTCAGTGAGTGGGACCCTGGTTTTTCACTGTCTATATGAGGCAGGGAAAATTATGTGTGTGTGTGTGTGTGTGTTGCCAAGACAGCATCCATCTCTTCAACTCTGATCTGGAAACTAGTATTCCATGATACAGACTCTTAATAGTGCCACAGCTTTCCCTTGAGTCAATATTTAGTACTATGTGTCTGTATAGCAGTGCTGGGTTTTGGGGAACTGGGGGTTAAATATCCTAACACCTGGCTGGAGAGGCACGAGGTGCTTTTTCTGGGGTAAAAAGTGTGTTTTTGCTGGCTTGCTTCATTTCCTCATCCTTTATGATTCTGTTATGAGCAAGAAATCTGACTGTTTCTTGTTAAGCCGTGTTCATTTGACAGTGGCTGTGATGCTGAGTGACCATGGATAATCCTCTAAAAAAGCTGTGAGGTTATTCTGTCATTGCAGATTTACTTGTTTGCACAAAAGGTCCTGACAGCTCTTGAAAATCTTAATTGCTTTGAAGATCAAGCACTTTTTTTCTGTTTTCTGATTTGTCTTTTTTGAAAGACTTGTCACAATTATAGAAACATGTAGAGAGTTTTTCCCATAGATGTGTAGGAAGTCAAAACCTGGTCTCGATGTGGTTTTGTCGACTTCTTTCTAGTCCACCTGGTTTTGGGTTTTTGAAAGACTTTTCAAGTGGCCACTGAAGTCTGGCTTACTAATAATTAATAACTGGGAGGAATCTAGATGATTTTACCACAGGTACCCTCCATTGATATCTTAGTTGGTAGATCCTGCGGAAGCACCTGCAGGGAGACTTTGCATAAATTCAGAACTCATTAACATCACAGGGAATTGTCAGCAGTCGAGTGCCACAGTGATAACGTTTTCATGCTGACACACAGAGGGCCAGGAGGCATGGATGAAGCAGGTCTATTAAATACCACTCCAGGCTTGATATTCTGAAGTGTATTAGGCCCTTGCTGAGTTTTTATCCCCTTGGTATCACAGACTTGTTCTTTGGGTTTAGTGGGGCTGAAGAACTTTCTCTTAATAGTCTGAAGCTGTACTTCAGTCTGTGGTCTTAACTGATAAACATGACAAATACAGTAATTTTTCAAGGTTGAAGTCAGTTCATCCTTTTTATTATGCAAAGGTAGAAGTGCTCTTCCTTGGGCATTACTAGGGCATGACATTTAATTCTGCATATTTCCAAATCCCATTCCTTTTAACTGGTAAATCATACTAAATTTAATGAGGATCACTTCCAAATGAATATTTTGGTAATTTCAGTAGTCCTTATTTGGCCTTTTCTTTTGCAGAAACTACCACAATGTGTCTGTGTAGTTTTTAGATGGATCTATGCCTGTTCTTCAAAGAAGAACAGACCTGCTTCCCTGGCACTACCCATCCTATATTGCACTGAATAATGAATGCCCTTATGGATCTATAACTGCCACCAGAATCCTCTCAAACTTCAAAACATTGTTATGCATGTGGAAATACCATCCTTTACTGAAACAGTCTACCATTAGTTGTGTCACTAGCCGTTTTATGTTGCTGGGTCAGATTTTTCAACATCTAGCTGTTGTCCTTTCCTGAGTTTCCAGGGAAGTTTTGCTGTGTTTGTCAGCCTGACCTTCAGGAGTTAATGCCTTGAGTGTTTGCCTGCAGCCCGGGTCTGAAAGCGGGCACTGACCTTTAGTCTCACAATGCATCAGGGTGGTGAGCATGTATAGCACTCTAAACCAGAGCTGGCTGCTTAGTTTTCAGTAAGGTCCCGCAAATATGTGCCCCAGCTGGGTCCTCTGTACATTTGTTCCTCTCTGAAAGGGCTTGTGCTGTGGTCACTTGAGTGATTGGTGGATGTAGAGTCCTCTTCTCAGGGCAAGAGGCATCTAACAGGCATGGTTAGGATTCAGATTAACCCTCTCCTAAAGGCTGCCAACACTTGAAGTTACAGACTTCTTTAAAGCTAGAAGGACCAGATGGATGCCTTCTGAAGTTATTTTAAAACTGCTTACTTTTGCTTGTAGAAACTTTTTTTTTTTTTTTTTAAACAGTAAGTATAATAAAAAAGGAGTTGACCTCTCATATGATGACAGGGTAAGAGAATCTGGATTGTTCAACCTGGAAAAAAGATGGCTTCAGGGTAACCTAATTGCAGCCTTCCAATGCCAAAGGGAGCCTACAAGATAGAAACTATTTACAACAGTGTGTAATGGTAGGACAGGGGTTAACGGCTGCAAACTAAAAGGGAATAGGTTTAGCTTAGATATTAGGAAGAAAATCTTCCCTGTGAGGGTGGTGAGGCCCTGGCACGAGCTGCCCAGAGCTGTTGTGACTGCCCCATCCCTTGAAGTGTTCAAGGCCAGGTTAGATGGGGCTCTGAGCAACCTGGTCTGGTGAAAGGTGTCCCTGCCCATGGCAGGGTGGTTTGAGCTAGATGATCTTTAAGGTTCCTTCCAATCCAAGCTATTCTATGATGATTCTTTGATTTAGCAGTTCTGAGTGTGTCTTCTTTCCACCTGCTGGTATATACAGGTGTGTTGGTAATTCCTCTAAAGTTGGATGAAGAAAGGGCTAATAAACCACTGATGTTTATTTAAAGATTGTTTTACTGCTTGCTGGAGTGCAGTAAGGGGCTCTGTAAATCTGACCCTCTTTCAAATTGCCAGATCACCTGAAGAGCCATCAACCATATCCAGTGAATACTTCCTCCTAATTAATGTTTCCTGACTTGAGGTACTACTCTGAAACTCAACTGGATTTGTATCAGGAAAGAGGAAACACACTATTTAGGACAGAGGAGTGTGCTGAGTGATGGATGCGCATCAAAAAGCTCGAAGTTGAGAGTTGTCTTCTGGGATGGAATGGCTGATCCCTGAGATCTCAGCACCAGTGATGGAGGGGAAGAGAGAACAACATCCTAAGGAAGGCTTAAAGAGCCATTACCCCATGATACACCTCCAGGTCAGTGGACATCTTGGTGTTGCTCTGCTCTGCCACAGGTGCAGGTCTGTCTCCAGACCTGACTAAAATGAAGCATCGTTTTCAGTTGCACAAAACCAGTGGACTCTTGATAAACCTGCACATCCCCCAGTATTCATAAGGTCTGTAACAGTCTCCTTATACACCTTAATAAACCCTAACCAAACAGAACCAATAAACTCAAGCCGTTTCAAAGGGCTATATACTTCAGAACGTCATACCTTTGAGTTAAGTAGGTGGGAAGTATTTACCTTCATAGTGAGATTGGTCTCTGTCCTGTCTTGCATCAGTAAGTTGTGCTCTGTGAAGTGCTTAAAAAAATAAGTAACCACAGAGACCACGAGGGTGGCTGATGTCTCAAGAATGGAGCAGCTGTTAGAAATCTCCCTTAAATCCTCAAAGAAGGACCCTGCAAGCCAGCAGTTGACAGATCTTTTTTTTTCAGGGTCATAAGTAGGATGATATGAGCACAGTGAGACTGGGGCAGGGAGAGCACTGCAGTGGAAGGTGAGGAAATGAAAGGGTACTAAAGGGGAGAGTGGAGTGATAGGAGGATGCAGGTATAGTCCTGCTGGAAGGAGACCCCTACCAGGGTAAGACATGAGTATAGTCTGAAGGCAAGACAGAGGGCTTAACACTTTTGAATCTGTAATGCCAAGAACAAGTGTTATCCAAGTCCTAAGTCCTGTTTTCAGCCTTTAAAAGGAGGCATTGAAAAGTGATGATGCACTTTTTCCTTCAGGAGCACGACCATGGAAATAGATCAATTAGTCTAGCTCTCATTTCAACCATACTTTCCTAAAGGAACAAATGAGTATCACGTAGTTACCTTCAGTAATGGCAACCGGATACTTTCTGAAAGTGAACAAGCTTGTTGCTTTGATATCTGAGTGGGAAATGTTGGTTAAATGTAAAATCTCTGTATGCCATCTTCTCTTACTGAAATACAACAAAGGAAATGACACCTCAGGCCTGTTTCAACTCTGTAGAAATGATAGTTCAAAATCAGATTTTATTTTGAAATTGAGTGCTGTGCTTCTTATCAGAATTTTATGATAGTGTAAATGCTACTGTGCAATTAAAATTAATCTGTATCAATATTAGTCTTACTGTCTTACTGTCATAGTTCTAGCTTCAGAGATAATTGTATGTCATTGGTAAGCAGAGTCCATATGTAAATAAAACAAGGTATGATTGGTGCTGGAAACTGCAACACCTCCAAGAGCTCTAATTGAATTGGTGATATGTGTGGTGAAAGTTACTGTGGGCATGCAAGGTAACACACTGTGCCAGCCTCTGGGGTAAAAGCCATTGCAGGGGACTTCACCAACTGTGCAAGCTGTGTTTGTGAACTGTCACAGTTGGCTTGCTCTGCTCTTGCAACTCCATGATGCATCAGTGCCTTTACCAACTCCCCCAGCTTTGGTTTTGTTTTCTGTTATTCTGAAGAACTTTTGCTTTTATAATTTTATTTTTTTTTTAAAGTAATAGAGGTGTCTCCTCTCTGGTGTTGATAGAGTTCTACCACTAGCTATCATGATTTGATGTTGAATGGAAGTTTTTCTTTCAGCTTTTCTCTCTGGTTTCCTTTCTCTCTTCCCTCTGAAGTAAAGAAATAAAAAATAAAGGAGAAACGTATACCTTTTTGTTTTGTTCCAAATCTCAGTTCATAGATTAATGAGATTGACATCTTTACTTGAAATGTGCCTGTTTATCAGATTGGTGTGAAGGAATGATTGATGTTCTTACAGCTACCAGTGCAGAAAAATGTACTTGTACTGATTGCTTTCATTTACTGAAGTACAGTAACTTCTGGTGGGAAAGATGTGATCAGTCCTGCTTGGGATGCTGAGCATCACTCCAGTTTTCACTCAGGTAGTGGTCCTGGCTGTGGTACTGCAACAAGCTTTTGTTGGCTACGAGGTGTTTCCCTTCCAGCAGTATTTGTAGTGGGTGAAATATTGAAGCTGTGTCCATACAAGTTATCTGAAAGAAATGATTGCTGTGGTAAAACAGAAGGGTTTCCTAGTGCATTGACTATCAGTAATAGTGCACAGTTTTCAGTTTTAGGGAAAACCATGCACAATGGCCAGTTTTTAACATCTTGGGCATGTGTTTAAGCCCTGTTTACATAGATGTGTAAACTTAGCTGCTTTCCTCCTGATGCAGAGTTGCTGTATGCTTCTGTCACTTGTTCCACAGCAAGGGATATGGTCACAGTCTTGAATGTTACAGTTTGTGGTTGTCCATGCCAGGAAACATCACAGGACAAGGCACTGACCAACCCCAGTGTCAGGCTGCGAGTTGTGATGTGTCCTGAGGAACTTTTGTGTTTGTTTTTGAAAACAAACCCAGGACACTGGGTTAAAAGTTGTTGGTAAAGCAACTAGTGATCATTCATTCTGTTCTCCAGGGGAGCTGCCCTCAGAAGTCCTTACCTACTTCTCATAACTTGGAGAAGGATTTCTACAGGTTTAGCAAAATTTGTGGTGCTGAGTCAGTAGTTTGCTTCCTTGAACTCAACCACAGGATAGCATTTACTGTGCTGGATACCTCTTGAATACAGAGGCCAGGTAGTAGCAAGAAAAACAACCAGTATTAATCAGAGTGCTTTCTTTAAAATATTTTCCCCCACTTTTATAGAATGTACTTACTGTGACACATCCTATTTTTAATGCAAACAGCTCCCTTCTGGATACCTAGTGTTATCTAGAAAACAGGCAAGAGATACAGCAGCTCTCAGGGCTTAAATTTGAGAAATTAAGCTGCATTACAAGGTTCAGTGAACAGGAACATGAACTGCCTCATGGTGGCTTTGTTGCAGGCTTGCCATCTGGCTAATTATCCAGTGGATGGTGGGAGGCCTATGTGGCAGTGCCTTTGCTACCTGCAGGGCTCTGACGAGTTTGGGTACGCTGGAGTACTTCAGGGCTTGCAAGGGAAAGCCTTCCTGTAAGCTGTTGTTTTGCTGTTTTGGCGTAACAGGTACACACTTAGTAGTCCAAAGAAATCAAAAGGTCATGGTCCATTCCAAAACCATGTGTGGGATGTGGGGTGTAGGCAGTATGTGTCTGATCTGTGGCCAGCAGCTAAAACTGACATACCTGGTTGTGTCATCAGTAGCGTCGGATCAAGGGTTGGACTTGATGATCTCAGAGGTCTCTTCCAACCCAGTTGATTCTATGATTCTGTGATCTGCTTCAACCCTGCTGACAAATTGTTCCCACCTATGTGGCCTTGCCTTAAGAAATGGTTCTTCTTGACTATTCAGTGATCCTTGTAGGTCCTTTCCAACTCAGAAATATTCTGTGATTCCCTTTTTAAGGTAGCTCCACTGACTATTGTCTGCTGAAGGGGAGCTATAAAAACAAAGCAGAATCTTTCTTTTCTTCTCCAAATTGTTTCAATCTATTCTGCCTGTGAGCTTGCCTCTACGAAAGAGCTACCAAAAAAGCGATGAACCTGGACAACTGGTGCTGAAAGGCTTTAGCTCTGTCCCAAGAAGGTGGGTAAGAGTCACAGAAACCTCCCAGTGAGCCAAAATCAATAAAATTTTCTGGTCAGCACAAGAGACTTTTTGCCAAGACTTCCAGGAAAGAGGCTGGAGGAAAGAGGAAACATGGTCCACTTGGGGTGGTGTACCTCATTAATGTGAGAACTGTGGTCTTGTTGATATGCTGTGCCCCTTCTAGTGGCACACTGGTCTGGTGTTTCTCAGAATATCTCTAGGTCAGAAGCTCTGCTGTCCAGAGGAAGAGGTGGCAGACAGTAGAAAATGTAAATTTAAAGTCTTTTATCTACAATAAATTATTGTTCTTTGTTTTAAACTTTTTATATGCAGTGTTGATTAAGAACAGTTTAATTTTGTGGTATTGTCAGGCCTGGATGTTGGAAAAATTGCTCTTGAACCTAATAGTTGTACTTAAATGTCAGGTCTGTGTCAGGAATAAATGTCTGATTGGACGTGCACTTGGTTAATATTGATTAAAATTGCAGTCTCAGTTAAGGAGAGTCTGGTGATGGTGCCCTTGTGTTGCTATGGGCAACCAACATGCTCTAAACTTACTGAATATTAGGTTTATATTTAATGTTTCCATCGTATTTCTGGTACAAACAAGGTTTCTTCCCATAAATGAAGAGAGCTCTGGCAGCCGTTTGAGGACACTGAAGCAATTCTAACGACATCAGGGATTTAGATGCCTATTTTTCATTGATTATTTTTTAAATGTCTTTCCACTGTGGAGCAGGCTTTCTGTTTGTCTCTCCCTTGCTTCCTGGGTGGTTGGGGCAAACACTGGAACTACGTAGTGCTCACCCTCCATATCTAAGGTTAAAAAATGGATTTGGGGTTCACATTTCAGCAGTGCCTTCTGGCAGGTCTCACTGTGGAAGCATCAGCCATCTCCTAAGAATCTGACAAGGCAGATGAGGGAGAAAGATTAAATTAATGAGCTGTACATGTGAACTTTCCATTGAAGCTCAGCAGCTCCTGGCTCTCCTGGAAGCACTGTGAATTCTTCATTGCAAAGAGCCCAAAGTAAAATTAGCCTTATCCTAACAATGAAACAGTGTAGGGAACCTTACAGCTCCCGAAAGCTGGACACTCATGTTGCAGAGGTGGTCTCTAATGTGATCTTGCAGCATTGATTTTTATCTTTCTACCCCCTTCTTGCTGAAGTCATGTGGTAGTCAGCAGCCATTGCAGGCTAGGAAGAGACTTTTGCAAGAGTGATGTCCATGTCCTGTGTTCTCCCTGAACACCAGTCCTCTTGTTGCTGCAGACAGGATGCTACAAGCTAGTTTGATACAGGACCTACAATGCTGAAATTGTTTCATGCTTAAATAGGCAAGAAATATACAAATGTGATTTTACCAGAAATAAAAAGTGTTTATCTAATTATTTTTCTCTTATAATGATTTGGCTGTGTCTTTAGCTAGCTGGCATGGGATATAACTACCTCTTTCGTTATGAGCTATGTATCATTTTATTCTAATGGGTTTCCTATGCCTATTTCATGGAAGGAACGTCCTGTCCATTATGAGATATGATGTGATGTAGTCAGATGTTGGTTTCATGCTGGTGGTGGTGGCTGTTAGAAACGAGTGGAAAATGACTGGGTATGTGGTACTGTTCTCCATTTCCAGGAACATCTCAGGGTGCATCTGTGCTGTAACTGCATCAACACTCCAGCATAGTGTAGGACACCTGACTTAATGTTAAGCTAAGCATCTCTGTCCAGACGTGCCAGCATGAAGTCTTCCAGGACTGCAAGGTCTGTCCCAAAGTCAGGTAATTTAGCCTTCAGTAAGCTTTATGCTTTTTGTTGAAAGTATACCTCAGATCACTTGTTTAAAGCTAAGTGGAGTTGTCTTTCAGCTGCACTGCACTAACTCAGATAGTAGCAAGTCCCTCAGAGCACTGAAATTTTTTAGCCACTTGAAAGAGATTTTCCTCTAAGCTGTGCAAGAGTGCATGCTGGTCGTGCAAGGTTTTTATTGCCTCTTGGTTACATACCTTCACTTAGTAAGAATTTCAAACTGCTTCCAGCGAGGCTACTTGTGGAGAGAGGGTCAGGGAAAAGATTATTTGTTGTTCTCTTACTTGCCTTTAGTTTTACATGTCCTAAAGGATGTGTTCTGTAGGTAGCTGCAGGGGTGGCAGCATGGAAACCTAAGTACAAGTAGCTTTGCTTAAGAAATAGGGTAGAAAATGTGACTTCTCTTAACAGTGACTCATTGGACTAAGCTGTAATTAAATTTCCAAGCAAATTCTAGGTGCTACAGGATATTGCATAGAGTTGTTCATATTTCTTATTTGCTCAAGGCAGTGATTACTGGGGTCAACTTTTACAGATTAACAGGATTGCCAACTATGCTGCCATGTTCCTCCAAACAAACTGAAAGGTGTTTTGGGTGGAGGATTTTTTGCATCCTACAGCTGTTGGAAAAGTGTTACAGAACAGGGATTGGCCTCTGGAATCTGTTCTGATTTTGCTTGAAATAAATTTACTGACAACATTTTTCCAATATTTTTGGTGGTTTCTTTAGGTGGCTGCTATGCTGCCATGGTGCACTAGTCTCTGGAGACAGCTAGAAACAGTGGAAAGCCATCAGATATGAGTTCTAAATTACCTGTGTGCTGTAGCTTATAGAACAAGTGAATGTGTGGGCAAACAGGCTTAGGTGAAGATTTGTTCAGGTGATTGTGGAGGACTATGTTCAAAGGAGCAACTGCAAAGGACTTCTTTCTAATAAATATTTGATTCAGAAAAGTGACATCAAATATGATAAATGTGTGAGCCTCTGCTGGACCTGGGTCAGTGTGTTGAGTGGAAAAAATTATGTAAAAAGCTGTTGCCAGTTGTTCGTATTATGAATGTGCCTTGGTTCTGGCTTTGAGCTGCAATGCAGAGTTCTGTTTCTTAGGGCAAGTACCCCAAAGGACTGAACATACACTCTCATTTCCTGGCCAGTCTGGGAGACACACAGCTCCATGATGCAGCCCTTTTATTCCCAGACATCTTTGTGACTGTGCTCAACAGAGATGTGAGGCCTTCCTGTCCCGGGACTGGGTTTGGTTGAGGTAAAGACGTCAGGATTTTGCGTCACGGTTCTGCAGATCAGCTGGTTTGCTTTCAAAGGTATCACCACAGATGTCTTTCTTAGAATGTCTGCTTGCTGCCAGCCCTCCTGCTGCTGTTTCCCCACATTACTTCATGTTGCCACGGGGCAAGATCCTGCTTTAAATGCTGGGGTATTTATGTGTGCTTGAGTGCGATTGCATGTTACAGTCCTTGGTGTGACAGCCACCAGGTGTTTTTGGTGTCTGCAAGTGACCAGAGGTGAAGCAGCTAAGGAAAGATGGTTTGCAGTTTCCCAGCAGAGGTTTTTTAAGTTGTTTTTGCATGTGTGTGTGTGTGACAGGATGTAGCAGGTACCAGACACCTGGGACTACCTGAGATGTGACACAGGTTGTCACATCTGTGACCAGTTGTAGCAGGGCAGAGGGAAAGAGCCCTTGGAGAAGTTCGAGTCAGCAGCCAATCCATCAGACACACACAGAAGAGGGAGCCACAGGCTTGTTGGGTGCTCAGTGGGATGGGATTTCCACCATGAAAGCAGCAATTAGGTTGTAATTAGGCAGCAGTGGTGCTGATGAAGAAATGCCAGAAGCCAATGACCTCTAATAAGGCTTCAGATAGGAAGTCACAGCCCTTAAAAGTCAAATTCTTTTCCAGAATATTTTCAGAATTTCAGAAATAGTGGTCGACAAACCTGTCACCAAATCCAGTGGAACGGGATGAGGGGTTTTTTTGAATATTAAAATAACACTTTGGTGTATACATTGGGAGTGCAGTTTTTGCTGTGCCTGATGGCTGCAGGAGTTCTCTCAGCATGAGTTTCTTTTTCTAAACAAATTCAGCATAAATTTACCTCCTTTTCAGAATTTTCAGGGAGAGAGGTCTCTGTCTTCTGCTGGACCCCACTTGTTTTCCTGTGCCTGTAGAATGGATTGCACAGCCAAGGCCAGCCCCCTCACAGTACAGGTATAGAAATCAGTATGTCAGAAACCAAAAGCAATTGCAGCATAAAAAATACTTTCAAGTTTTAGCAACTTCCCGCTTTTTTGGCCACCTTATTTTAAATTACACTTTGAGAAATTCTTTTCAACACATTTATGAAGAGGTAAGTCACTCAGATAATCACTTAAAGCATTAAAGGCTCGTTTTCAGACATCTCCTTATTTTGCAGTGCACTTCTTATCACCTGGTTGTCTGCAGAACAGATTCAAAAGCAAGGAGTGTTGTTTTTCCTACAAATACTCAAGACTGCACATTGTTTTTACCACCTCTGTGGATAAGCAGCACTGCTTCTGCTTCTGGAAGAGAGAAAACATCATCTGGTTTAGGTATGAGTGTCCTGTACCAATCTGAAAGAGACACACTCCTGCTCGCTGGAGACGAATAGTGAGGCTTCAGAGGTGTCTTGTCGGTTGTCAGCCTTTTCTCTGACACTTTTCAACTTTTTCTTTTGAGCAACCACTTATAGACTTCCTATGTGAAAGAGACACTTAAAAAGAGAAACACTTTGATATCAAATAATGTTTCTAGGAATACTGTAAAATTAGGGAATGCGGTGGTTACTACCTACACTTTTTAAGAAGAAGGAGGTAAGCGAGAGTAGCTCGGGACTTGCAGTGGAAGCGAAGTAGCAGAGGTGTGCAGAAACAAGTCTTTGCTGGACAATTTTGGATGGCGGTACTATTGGTCATTGCTACAGTCTTAGCCCATTGATGTCTGTAAAGTGACAGGTAATGGTATGGAGCTTGCCAGGCAATGCAAGTAATTGATTTTAAAGATGTAATCAGCTATTTTAAAGATTCAAGACATCTATTTATTTCAGAATCAACCTGTCTGAAAGAAACTTTCTACTGTTTAAATAAACCATTCAGAAGAACATGGGAAATCAGCACTTCACGGTCAAACTAGCAAACTGGACAAATCACTGAACACCTGGTGCCCAGACTGATGTGCAGAGCCTTGGCTTCTCTGGTAATTGTCTCTTCAGGGATATGACTACGATTTTCAGGTTATTAATAATAATTTCTCAGTTGAGAAATCAATTGAGAGAAAAAGGGAAGAAAGCTTTTTTGTTTTCATCAACCTGTGAAGGGTATCTGAGGCAGAGACCAGTTTGTTCTGAAATCTTGATGTGTGGTCAGAAATGTGATCAGTTTTTCTTCAAAATGCATTTATTATTTAGATGTGCAGTGCTTTTAAGACTTCCCATTGCTTTTTAAAAACTGGATTTGTGTGCTTGATCCCCGGTTTCCATTCTGTAGTTTCAGCAGCAGAGTAGGAATTTGGGGGGAGTCTGGACAAACATAATGATGGGAGATTACTTTTGTTTGCAGGCTGATCCCAGTAGCAAAAATAGTAATTATGAAATAAGTCTAGGTTTAGTGGCAAAGTGAAAGTTAATCTTGACTGAAAAATTAAGAGATCAGTCATCACTGAAAAAAATATGGCATAAACGGAAAGTTAATTACTTTAATTTATGTTGCACTTTATGATTTTAAGTCTCTAATATTAATAAGGGTATAAATCAGTTGAAGTCGTGCTGCTGTCTTTGCTTTGCAAATCAAGGCAATGAAAAGAACATGTGCAGCAAAAAAATACACTGGAGGGAACAAAGATGTGTTTTTCCTTTCCAGTTCTGTGTAGCAGGTCATTCTAACCTGGTGAAGTCCTGTGCCTCCATGCTCTTCTGATCAGTAGAGCACAGCTTGGTCTCCACTCCAGTGTTCTGTAAAACTTTATGGAGCCTTGTGTTTTAACATGTTCTGTTGTTTTTTTCTGTTCTCATTAATAAATGTTTATTTGCACTATTTGTTGTTTCATAATGCTTATTGCTAAACACTCAACTGTTCGAGTATGGGTGCATTTTCTCTTGCCACGGAATAATGTCTGTTCATGGAACCATCACTAAAGGGACCATAAACGTTTCTCCTAGAAATAGGTGCCCGTGGATTAACAATCATTGTATTATATGCAATCTTCATTCAATAGTTTTGGTCCTGATCATGAGACAAAGTTCATCAGTCCTGGCTTACTGCAATGCTGGGAGGATAGGCTGCATTGTTTGGGGAGTCTGAGGCCTGAAAATCCCTCTGTTAGCATCACCATAGACACAGTACACTGCCCTGTGTGGGGAAGAGACCACAGTTGTGCATAGGGCACTCATGTTTTTCCAAGGAGGCTCTCCGGCCTCCACTGAGTCAACAAATTTTTACCACCACCGCTTCCATGATTCAAAGGCTAGTTTACCTCAAGAAGCAAGGCCTTCCTGGGTTTTGTTCTCTGTGAGACTGAAAAACTTCCAACAGTATAGGGTACTGAGCATATAAAGAAAATAATGGTGCTTAAAGAGCTGGAATTCTAAAATAGAAAGGATGACTTTGGCTTTCCAAAGCTTCAGCCAAGGAATGCTCCTGACTTGTGGTGCCAGTGTTCTTCTAGATTGCTGCCTGGGTTAGTTCTCACCTGCCTTGACAGGAAGATGCTGTTTTTTATAAGAGCAGCTCAGTCCAGACCTAGATGGTCATTATCCTGCTTCATGAAGCATCTTTTTTAGTCCAAGTGATAAAGGTCAAATCACGCAGTCTCTGACACTGCCAGTCCTGTTTCCACAATATGGTTGAGAGTCCTTATAAACTTCAGTTTTGGGTGTGGGAAACTGCCACACAGTTATATTGCATGTTGTTTACCAGAAAATGTTCCTAGAGAACTTAAGTGGGGCGTGTTTGATCTGGGCCACTGAGATTTGTGGATTCTGCACTGGTATTTTTAGAATTGCTTTCCAGATGTGGAGCCATGCTCTAATTGCCATGCAGGACTGGAATACTGTGTCAGCTGACCCTCATAAATGCTTGTGTGCATTTGGAAGAAGCACATCTGTGTCTAATGAGTCTAATTAGAAATTAAAAACTTGAATTTTAATAGCTTTGGGTGTTTAGAAGAAGGCTTTAATATAGAGGCTGTGTCTTGATGTATGCATGGGGCAGTGGGGGAGGAGAAAGGAAGGGTGACCCTGGGAAACCTCCCTCTAATTTCTTCCAGTTTTTGAGACGTGCACAAAACCCCAATATGTTTCAGTCATTAAATATCGTTCGGATCTCTAGAGGTAAGTGCTACTGTGCATTTCCTCATCTTGATTAAAATGCAGCTGAGTGCCCAGAATGCCATGAATTTGCTCCACTTAGCTGTTGTAAGTGCTGCTTTGAAGCACTTCTGTGGCACACAGGAAAATGACAGCATATTTTCAGCAGCATGTGGAGACATGGAGGTGTGTCATGAGGTAATGACTGAAGTGCACATCTTCCCTCCATAATATAGTTCAGTGGCAGAAGGACAGGAGGCTTATGTGACAGCAAGTCTGTCCATTTTCCATGAACATACATTTTTGTTGGCTGATACAAGCCAATTTTAAAGCCCTTTTCCAAAGGTAATTATGATGTGATGTTTCAGGTTCACTGGAAAACAGCAGTAAGGTAGAAGAGACCCAAACAAGTGTCGAGCTGTGAGAAGGATGAACAGAATTCAGGCAGGCTGAGGTCTGTGTTGCAGCTGCCTTTGAGCTGAGCCATGCACTCCTGGCCCTCAGCTGGTCGCAGTGATGCTTTCTGCTCCCTGGCAGTGGCATTTTTGGAGGGATACTGATGCAAGCTGGGGAGAGAATGGTTAAAGGGCAAAATAAATCCTTGCATAACCAAGTTTCATTAGTTTTCCTGGTCAGCTGACAGTGTGTTACTGTCTTAGAAGGAAATCAAGAAAAGGTTGACCTTTAGAGAAAGTCTTGTTTATGGATCAGTCTCATCTAACAAGCAGCAGATGATAACTTGTGAGGAACAAAGCATGTTAACAAAGGGTGAACTTTGACCACAGGGTAGCACAATCCTTGGAGTCAAAAGAGTATGGGATGGTTCAGAAAGGCCGCTTGGAGCATCATGTGTTGTTAAATTGTTTCTTAGGCTGAAAGCTCATTCCTTCCAACCTGTGCATCAGCTACTTTGTTGCCAGTACCCCAGTGTTCTTCTGTATAGTGGTTGCTGGGGTTTTTCTGGTGTCTTTTTGGAGTTTATTTTGTTGTTAGGTTTTGGGGTTTTTTTGTTTGTTTGTTTGTTTTGTTTGTTTGTTTGTTTTTTGTTTGTTTGTTTGTTTTTTCCCTAATGATAGATTGTGATTTTCGTTCAGGGAGAAGGTGAAATTAAAACAAGCAAACAAAACAAAAACAACAAAAAAACCCCAAAACCAAACAAACAAAAAATAAACAACCAAACGAAAAAATAAACCATCTAAACAACAGATTAAATTGCGCTGTGAAATGCTGGCTCCTCCCTCTCCCACAAAGACTCAGGTTGAATAGAAGATGTGTTTGGGAGAAGAAACATATTGGAGAAACTTGCACTAGTGTTTCAGGTCCTTTGAATGGATCAGCTGTCACCACACTGTAACAGAATATAGCCACTCAAATCCTGCTGTGCTCTGTTTTTATTAGCTCTGGTTTTCTGTGACAGGGTGCAGTGACTGTGCCCTCGCACACAGATCTGTCACCTGTCTCTGCTTGTCCGTGTGTGTCCCTTGGGAGGGTAGTACCTTGGCAGCCTGGCTTTGGGAGCAGTCCCTCCTCAGGCCACTCACCTGGCGTGGGCGGGGATGGCTGTGACTACCAACCTCCCAGCCAGATTCAGTGCAAACCATCTGCTTCTCACAGCAGTGCTGGGTAATAATCTCAGTGTGTTTCATGCCCTAGGAACTTGGTGCAAACACATTCTCGTATGGTGACAAGGAAGTCCTAAATGTTTCCAGCCTGCAGAAAGGCTCTGAAAGCTTTGGGCAGGTCAGGGGTAGGACAGACGCCAGTGGTCATGCTGGTGATGCCAGTGGTGATGCTGTGGACTAAAAAGGGTAATTCCACCATGCATGGCACTGAGCCCTGGCACACTGAGCTTTGTTTGCTTGGCTTCTTCTGCAGGGAAGGCAGTTCTCTGTGCTGTGCTTGTCCCTGTGGAGACAAGCTGTTCTCTCTGCACAGCCTGGGTCACCTCTCCCAGCCCTCTCTTGTTTTTGTCACCAGCCTGCAGCCCAAGGGGTGGTTTCACTAACCGCTAATTGTGTGTTTCATTCAAACAGGGAAGGAAGGTTCTTAGTGGATGTGCCTTTTCTCCCTTTACAGAGCTACCGTCTGTAACACTGCAGTGCAGGGGAAGTTCATTCATTCTGTTCAGATGGAGCTATGAAATGTAAAGTCTTTGTAATCTGTAAACCCTCACCCACCTGGGGTCCTTCTTGCTGACTGTACATAGCCAGAGTGAAGCAGCATCCTCTGAGCTGGCTGAGGATGGTGGGAAATGGACAGGGTATGGGATGCAGTGCTTGAGGCAAACAGAGCAGATTCATTCTTCCAGAAACCTGTTTCCCCTTCTATTGCACACCTGTCTGATCTGCAAGAATGGGTATAAGGAAACTTGGACACGGGTTTTCCATGTAGCAAAATTATGAGTAGGTTGAAGTAGCACAGAGTTTTGGAGCTCCTACAAGGCTCTAGAAACATAGTTACATATCTGACATCTCAGAGCTGGAACAAAAGGCATTGTGTTATTGGCCATGGCTGGTGCTGGAACTAAAAGATGTCAGGATTCCTGTTGAAGTGATCCTGCTCTTTAGTATATTGGAACCCTATTTAGTCAGTATGTACAGAAAATAAAATACATGGGTTGGATCGTCTAGTTGCTGTCATTGCTGGACAGGAGCATTATATCCTTGAAGCCACGTTGTTTGGGTTGTGAAAAAGAGAGAATTTCCATTGTCTCTCTCCTCTACATCACAGAATTATTGTGAAGGGTGCTCTCTGAAGAATAGCCACAAACAGGTCACAGGCTTATGGTTAAGAACCAGGGACTGAGGCAACAAAGGGACCCTGGTGGTTGGTCCTGTTACAGGCTACCTGATCAAGGGGAGCCTGTTGATGACAGCTGCAGGAGGCATCCTGCCCGCAGGCCCTTGTGCTGCTGGGGTACTTCACCTGCAGACACCTGTTGAAAAAGTAGTATGGTGAGCTATAGGCATTCCAGGAGACTGCTGAATGCATGGGAGACAACTTATTAAACCCAGTAATAGCCCTACCAGAGAGGATCTGTTACTAGACCTTGGATTGGTCACTAATCTAAGTGAGCTGATGGGTAACTTCAGTATTGGAGGCAGTCAGTGCTGCAGTGAAGATGCACTGGTGGAGTTCAGAGTCCTGAGGGATATGGGGCAGGTGAAGAATAAAGTCAGGACACTGAATTTTAGGGGAAAATTAGAAACTCCAGATGTTCAAGGTATTATTCAAGAGGACCCCCTCAGAAACTGCCCCCAAGAAAAAGGGAGCAGAATAGAGTTGGCAGATTTTAAGGACACTTTCTTTGGAGCACAAAGGCTCTCAGCCCATGGATGTAAGAAATCAGGAAAGGAAGGCAAGTGGCTGGAATGGATGAGTCAAGACTTGCTGGTCAAACTTAAGAGCAAGAATGCACAGGTAATGGAAGCACTGACAGGCATCCCTAGCAGAGTATAGGGATGCTGCCTGGATGTGTAGGGATGGGATCGGGAAGCTCACAGTGCAGCTGGAGCTGAAGCTGATCTGGTTGAACATATCCCTGTTCATTTCAGAAGGGTTGGACTGTATGACCTTTAAAGGTCCCTTCTGAACCATATGATTCCATAATTTCCATAATTTTCAGGTTCCACACAACTGTGGGACTTTACTTCCTCCTCTACAACCATGACCCTGTCCTTTTCTGCTACTACCTTTTGTTGCTTCATGTCTCATATCCCACCAACACTGGCAGTTCATCTCAGCACCCCATCACAGTTGTCCCACTCTCCTCCCAGTGCTGATCCTGGCACAGCAGTGGTTTGACTATTGTTTTTGTCAAGATTAAGACTGTAAGCATTATCAGGCACTGCTCTGACCTCCTTTGTTCATGAATCTACAAAGTCCTGGTCCCTGGTGCTGGAGACTTCTGGAGCACAGCCAGCTTCTCAGTAAACTCCAGTTTTTGGCTATACTTCTAAACAAGTTGGAAAAGTTAAATATGTAAAACAGCATTTCTGCGGAAATTTCAGGATTTCCACTTTGACATGTCATTACTAAAGGAAATAAACCCAACCACAATGGCTGTCAAATTCACATAAGTCTTAAAGGCCACGACTTAGGGAAGACAGCGTTTTATTTGTACATTGAGCAAATCACATCTGGGACCCAGCTGGACATGACAAGCTCAGCAGCCAGTGACGCTGTTCCCAGGATGCCACTCTATAAGAAATTCTTGCTGGATTGGGTTCCCAGCCAAAAGAAGGCATTGCTCTGGGCAATTGAGCTGACACAGAAGAGCTGGTTGTCCTCCTTCCCCAAGACTGACCTTTCCTGGAGCCAAAGCAGTGTGATGATGCAGTTTACAGCAGAGTGTGGATTGTCCTGAAAGATGTTTTGTCATTCTGATGCAGGTGCTGGAGTACCACCAGGTAGAGTGGGTGTGGCCTTTCAGTTGAAAGGTTAGGACACGAGTGGGAAACTGGTAGAGAACATCCAATCTGATATGTCTAAGGGACTTTGGAAGCTACTGTAGACTCTTTGCTTTCTCAGTAACGCAATGCTAGAGCATGAGACCGTTCCTAAATCTACTTCAAAGTCATGAATCACCAATTGGAAGATGATTGCAGTATGACCTTTCTTCCATCAATCTAATGGAACTTTTGAAATTAATAGGATACCGAAAAATTCCCAGAGCCTTGTTTTATTTTTAAATTAACACAGTTTTCAGTGAGATGGGAGATACAGACCTAAATACTGCCATCAGTTATATGTATATATCCCTACTGTAGACAGGTGATTTCCTTACTAATGACAGACTCTGACATGCAAAGATCTGAACGTTCTCTCTGTAAAACAGAAAAAAGTCTGCAAAAATGGATATTTTTAATCTCTTCTAATAAAATATTAGTGTGACTTATTTGATTACTTTTTAAACTATTTTGTATTTATTGTTTTATGTAGTTATTCTGGGTATCAGTATCCACAATAATTACTTAAAAGCTGCACTTGCCAAAATCTGTCAATTATTTCTTCCATCACAACTTGCACAGTAACCAACACAGCTGCAGAGAAAGAAATTTTAAATTCATTTGGATGTTGGAGTCTCACAGTAGAAACTTATCTCTGCTGATATCAGCATTACCTTTTCAAGGAATACTGTGTGAAATGGTTTGAAAGAAACTGCTTCAAAATGAGAGCAGCTTATCAGACAAGGAAGGATAGTGGTAGATGTCAGGACAGTGTGGGTGATGTCAGGGAAAGGACATTCCAGACAGATAGGGTTGGCAGTAAGGAAAGTTAGGAAAGTATTTCTCAGAGGGCTGTCTTGGCACATGGGTGTCTAGGTCAGTCAGATAAAAAAATAGCTACGTGTTTCTTGCAGCCAGTGGTGTAAAGATATCTGTGTTGTTGGGCAATACTCAAAACCAACTGCGCAAGGAGTGCCTGGTCTTTGAACACTTTGAGTGGTGGAGCTGGTGAAGCTTTTGGTCCAGACAACAGTGTGTAGCCAGAACTAAGGAGTGAAGGCTGATATGCACACAGAGGTATGCAGACTCTTCTGTGGTCCAGCTGTGAAGCCCTGGACCAGGAACAAGCCACTGTTTCACAACCAGCTGCTCAGCACCCCTGTGAAAGAGAGCACTTTTCTGAAAATGGTACAAGTCCCAGAAAGCTGACACTAGTGATGGGGTGCCAGTGGTGTAAATGAGGTCATAAATGGATCTCTAGGTGATGCCTCTTTTCTACACAGATATTTTGAACTGGTTCAAGTAACATTTAATCCTGAAATTATAGGAAATTGCTCTCATGCCAGCATGATTAACTTCTCTCTGCACTGCTCTGTCATTTCAACTTCATGCACTTTTTGGACTGCAGTGCCAGTTCAGAGAATAAACACTATAACACAAAAAAGGTCTGTTTTTACCCATGTTTCTTAAAATTATTGATTCTCCAAGGTAAACCGTAGGGACAGCCTGTCTGGTCTGGAACTCGTGTGAAGTTGGAGGTGGAGTCGGCATAGCAAGGAGGGCCTGTACCTCAAGAACTGGAGACAGAGCATCCTTCCTGCAGGCTGCCACGTTCCCCAGACAGCAGCAGCCCCTCTTGGGTTGGCTGGTGGACATAGTTCCTCTCTTTCCTTCTCTCCTGAAAACGGATCAAAAAAATCCTCTCTGTTTTGCTTTGTTTTCTGGATGGAGAGTGCATTTGAAAGCTGCCACTAACAGTCCTTCTCCTGGTATAGGTAAAGCGCTGTGCAGGGCCAGACAAACAGTTAAATTAAATGAATGTATGCACAGCATCAGGTAGGAGATAAATATGGATCACATTACATAGATGTATGTCTCTATGCTTACTACAATGCTTACACATTTAAAGTGTAAACTACTCAAACTTTTAAAAAATCTATTTAAGGGAGTAACAAGCTTTTCTAGAAAGACTGTCCACAAGTAATCAGGCCCTGAACAACATACAGAAAGAAATGGACAGCCATATGCTATTTAGGTAGCAGCATGAAGCAAATAGAACTCGACACAGCAAAATAATCTGCAGTTCTTTGTCCTCAATAGCTGATAGGTGGTGTTCAGACTGTTCCAAAATCAGCAGACTGAAACAGAGCTGGTTCTGTTAATTTTTGGTGCCCACAATCCTCCACCCTAACAGAAGCACCCAGAGCATCTGTTCTCACTGTGCCTGCTGGTGGGCAGAGCACGACCCACCATGGGAATCCTGTCTGCAGAGGGGCAGCACTGTGTTACCTCACTTGTGGAATCAGAGGGGTCAGGGCTTCACTGCACTCACATGGAAAGTTTCTCTCCTGGAAGGCATGGTCGTCTCTCTGTTAGGGACTCAGTTCTGGGTGGCTCTTTCGTTTTGTATTGGCTTACATGAGCTACACCTTGTAAAATCTACAATTTAAACCAGGACACCAAGGTGAAAAGCTCCACTGTACTTCATCAGTGACTTACAACATTAAGGTTCCAGGGTTAATCTCATGAAATGAAATGACAAATTGAGAAGTCTGGGGTGTTTAATCTAATTGCCCTTTCATTTTGATGATCAGCTGGAGCCACTGACCCTTAAATGAATCAAAACCTTAAAGACACTGTCTGGGACAATAAACACCTTGTCATAGTTTCCAAAACCAATTATGAACTACAGCTTTAAAAGCTCTTTTGATTATGAAAAACCCTTTGAAATAAATACACCTTCAGCAGATTAGATGCTTCACTCTGAAACTTGGTGTATATGATTTGAGATGAATACAAGAGGAAAAACTGGTGACTCCCATGTGATATTTCAGGCTATTTTCTGGTTGGCAGGCTGAATATACTGGTCCTAAAAATGTTAATAAGCCTTTTGTAAATGAATTTTAACTTGTTAATTAAGAATTTCTAGCTATGGTTATGACCTGCAGGGAAATGTTTAATTGGCTGTTTTCCCTAGCTGGTTAAATATCTTCTTACTAGAAAGGAGGAGGAGTGTATGCTTATGGGGCTTGAATGCCTCAAGCCTAATGTAAGTGAGAATTCCTGTGCTTAACACTGTTGCAGAAATTTTTACTGGTGATCTCTGCAAGGAAGATCTCCATTTTAGGGCAGCAGAGCAATCACTTGATTGCCTTGGTTTGCTCTGCCCTCAGAGATGAATGCAGATAGTGGGAGGCAAGGGAAATGTGCTCTTCCCGGATGGAACACGGTCACAGGTTTCCCATGGTGGAGACTCCATCTCTGAGGATATTCTAAAGCCTTCCCATCACAGTCCTGGACATCTCGTACGAGGTGGTCTTACTTGAGAGACAAGGTTGGACCAGCTGTCCTCAAGAGGTCCCTGCAAACCTGAGCCTACCTGTGATCCCTCCCGGCCAGTAAAAGGAGGGAAGGGATGCACTGTTGCTGTCAGTCAGGAGCTGGCAAAGATGCAACACGGGTGTTTGCAGCCACAAGCCTATGTTTGGAGGAGACATGACCAAGGCATGAAAGATGACACTTGATGTTCCTTAATGAGATAAGAGATTGTGTGTGTAACCAAAACATGGCCCTGGGTACATTGTCAAACAGGAATGCCTGTGTGTAATTCGGACAGACTTTCCAGCATCCAAATGATGTTCCCTGCTAACTGCTAGAAAGCCCATTGAATTTCTGGATGCTGTGCTGGGAGAGGACTTTCCTAATCAAGTGGAGAACACTTTTGTACCTCACACAGGTAGGCTTTCGGCAGTACAGAACACAACCAGAAGTGTATTTCTTACAAAAGTCATTTAAGATTTCTTTCCAATTATATTTTGAAGACAGTGATTTGTCACCGTGCTACAGCTTTCTTTTTAAATGCTTGGCTGTAACCGAAGGTAAGCTTGGGTTCATATTTTCAGCAAATTGCAGTCAAAATCTGGAAATCCTGTCACGTCTGTGTGCAGCCATTATTGAGTTTGATGAGAACTGCATGTCTGCAACAAATGGCACCCCATTTGTCTTCATCTAATCATCTATGAAATCATGCATTGCTAAAATAATCTCAGAAAGTTTGGGGTGAGTCCTTGGTTGTAATTGTCTCATAGAAGTGACCATCTGGAAACGCCTTTGGCAGCATGGCTATGAGGGGTGAAGAATCTCTCCTTCTCCATTAAAACTGTCCTTAAAGAGTGCTTAGTTTGAGAGAGCAGCCACATGGTGGTTTACCACTTGCAAACCACTCCACTGATTCCAATGCACTGAGGTGAGCAGACAGTGTGAAGAATTGCACACAAAATGACCTGAGGCCTGTGTGTGCAAAAAAGCCTTTAAAAAAAGCACTGTTGAAAGAGTGAACAATATTCTGCTTATTAATGTAGATTGGAATTTCCTGCTAGCTGAGAGTAATGCAAAGGTCACGTACCAGCAGCAAGCAAGCAGCATGTGGTTGATTCTAAAATTAGTAGATCTCTAGCATTTCCATTTCTTTTTCCCTGCATTTCTTGTTCTCTGCGTTAGGCCTGGGAATCCAGTTAAAGATGCTGCGAGCATGAAGGAATTATTTTTTTCTTAGTTTCTTCTCTGTGAACTTCTGTTAACTGTAGCAGTTGAGATGACTAGGTGTCTGTTGCCTATCATTACAGCCAGGGTATTGTTATATCCCTAAAACACTTTCCATTGGCTCAGTCGCATGAATTTAGCTGTTGAACAACTGAGCCTGCTAGAGCCTGCTAGCAACCATGTTATCTGCAGCTATTTTACACTGACATTTAAAAAGTCTTTTTTTCTATCTTGGGCTCAGAAATAATTCAGGAAAAACCTGAATAATGGCCTCAGAAACCCCCACTTTCTTTTTGCCAGTATGATGGAAGCCCACTGGTGTTGATGATGCAGCACCATGGCCAGTATGGAGGTGGGAAAATTGCTGGCACCTTGTATGGACAGGAGGACAGTGGCACTGCAGGCATAAAACTTTCCCTGTGTTTCATGACATTCAGAAGACCATCTACTGAAGAAACTAACTCCAGAGAGGATCTGCTCCTGCTTGAGGGGATCCTCCAGAAAGGTTTTAACGTGACAGCTGTGTACAATAATTTACTTTAGAGCAGAAAGGGGGACATCCTGGGACATGTGGATGGTGATCCTTGGAAAGGCTGTAGCCAGCACATAACACAGGAGGAACTTGCTACATTCAAGGGAGTTTAAGCACCGAGAGCCAATTGTGATGTCTGAATGTAATAAACCAAATCTCCTCTGCAGAATATTACTGGGGAGGTGCTAGTTAGTCAGGTGCACATCACAGATGATGGATGGATGGTCACTCAGTTGCTGTTCTGCATGTGAATATTGTGTCTTCAAACCTAAGTTAAGCTGTAGGCTCCTCTGCTGTGCAGATGGATCTCACTGCTCTGCACACACTGCTGGTACCTGCTGTCACTCGAGCTGTGTTAGAGCAGGTATGAGCACAGCAGGGCACATGGGTCACCATTTCATCACACAGCTAGGCATGTTATACCAAGGGAGTATTTTATCAGAGATAAAAAGCTCATTTTTTAAAGTCCTGGCAAGTGAATTCTGGAATGCCCTGCGTCCAAGGAGTCCTGCCGACGTGGACACTGCAGGAGGGAAGAGCTGACAACACCATTCTGTGCAAAAGCTCTGGGCATCTTTGCTTTTCCTCCAGCCTCTCCATCTGCCATGGCCTGTTTAGTGGAGCAGGCAGTAATATGTTTGATGGCTTCTTTAATTCCCTTGTTTATGTTGAAACTTGTAAGAGTTCTAATCTCTTGTTAAACATTCCTAGTAAAGAGTCGTGGAATTTATCAAACTGTCTAATTCCTAGTTTACTTCCTTAAGCTAGAGCTAATGTTTTCTTAGGTTGAAAAGGAAGAGTTTTCCTTTCTTCTCTGTAATAAATAGAGTTTTAGGATTCAGAATTTCTCCTTTTTTTAGCCTAAGAGCCAAGTTGGCTGATTCCTGTAATCTCTGCATTATGCTGTTTGCTCAAACAAGCATCCTAATGGGAATTTAGTGCAAAAGATACTAAATGGAAACATGTCTTTTAAATGTTGATTGCATAGAGATGTTCATGTTGTTATATATGGAAAGAGAATTTAATCTTAGATGTTATGTTCTCTTCTCACCCATTGTTTTGTTTTGACAGTGATGAGAGTCCTCAACATGGCAGTGGGGACTGCAGAGGCACACTAATGTAAAATTCAAGCAATGTCATCAAAAGAAAAAAGGTTTTTCTTCAGGTTTCTTTGGTGTACTGCAAGAGAAAATGGTTTGCAGTCTTAAACATAGAAATCTTCGTGCTGACAAAACTACAAAACAGAAAAATCAACCATCAGCATTGTATCTACTTATACAGAACACCCAAAAAAGCATCAGAAGGGAAGGAAACCACCCCCAGGCTGTGTTGTCATGCTCAGTGAGGTTCTGTGCAGCCTGACCAGGGTTGCCCCTGCAGAGCTGCCCTCGGGGTGTACGGATGGACTGTGGTTGTTGGTCCAGCTTGTAGTGGTGCAGCAGGAGGATTCAGCAGCTACACAGAACTTCTGGGGAGAGGTGGTGTCTGATCTTGTATTTGTGTCCGGCTCTGCTTTCTATTCTTAAGTAGATTCCTGACCTCCTTTTTGTGTCTGTACACAGGGTATTTGTGACACATGGCCTTAAGGAGTTTATCTGTGTCTTTAGGGTGCTTGTAGCAACATCCAATCATGGTAGCAGGGAAAGAGGGAGAGCCTTTAGAAGACTTAATTTTTGGTGTTTACTTTTATATTCTGGAATGGCAATTATAACCCAGTACATTTTACAGAAAAAATAGCTTGCAATTATACAAAGCAGAAAATACAGCAGTCAGAAATGCTGGCTGCTCAGCATTGCTCCTTAATATCCACTTTAGGGACAGCAGTAGGAAAGGGTTAAGACTTAAATTCCAGTAAGTCAGAGAAAGCTCATCCTTTCATTTGACCACCTACCTATGATTCTTCCACTAACCATGGAACAACTGACCCTGGGCCTTTTATATTTAAGCTGCTGTTTTCTGTGTCTTCCATTACATGGTTTTCATAGTCCTCCTCCAAGTAGTCGAATTAGGGAGTCAGAGGGATGATGAGACATTAGAAAACCTTTCAGGGTTTTTTCCAGGTTAACTAAGACAATAAGTCATTAAAAAACTATTTGGACAGAAAACAGACTTTCATAAAGACTGAATTCTGCTATGCCAGAGCCCATATATGTAACAAAAAATTGTTTCTGAAACAAACTGTGTATTGCTCTTGCTCTCACCAAACCATCTGCAAAGGAAAGCAGTGTTGGCTGTCCCCCAGCATGGTGAATTTCTGCTTTCGTAGCTTAAAGTGACTTGGAGGGACTTCTTGGCTCTCCCAGATCGCCTGCCTTGTCCCCATGACTGCAGAGTGTTGCCAGTGACTTGTCCCAGGAGAGGGTGGGTTGCTGCCAGCAGTGCTGGAGGCTCTGGAGTGCTCGGGGTAGCTGAGGTCATGGAGTGATTGGAGGAGCATCTTGAACTGTTCCAGTAGATTGTAGGTACCAGGGTGGTGGCTACCAATGCACAGCATTTCTCTGACATCTACAGATAAACCACAGTCTCATGTGTGGGGACATAGGGATCGATTGCCATGGGCATCTTTTGTTTAACTGGCCTCCTGGGAATCAAGTGCTTGTGTTCCTCATCTATCCTCACTTATACTGGAAGACAGTTTGCTTGTGAACATCCAGATGCTCTGATGTCTCAGGTTTATCCAGACTCCTCTTCCCCATTTTTTATTGTAACAATGAGTCACTCTGCAGTTTGTTGTAATTTATTTTTACAACATGCTGAAAGATATAATGGGGAACTTATAAACATTCTACAGAAAAGACACCTGAAATAGCCACTGTTTCTAAATAAAGTTAAAGGTGCCTTTCTAATGTATTTGATTCTTTATTATGCCTTGGACAACTGAAAAATGTTCTTGGCTACAATTAGAGTTCCAGGTACAGTAAGTGAATTGTAAATGAAAACCACACAGTGGAAAATTACACTATTAGCCTGCAGCAGTAGCCCTGATCTTTACAGTTTATAGTGCTGCACAGTATCCTGTAATGTTCTGAGAGTCCATAAAGTTGAGAGGACAGTCTCTTAAAAGCACAGTTTAGGTTTTTGAAAAACAATTAAGTCAGTATTAGATGCTTTCTTGTTTGTTATTTTTTTAACATTCACAGACTTTTCCACATTAGTCTGGTTTAAATGGAAAGTAGTTTGTGCCTTACCAATGTCCATAAGGCAATGTTCCTAAAAAGGCTACGTTTAAATAGTTTCAGCCATTGTTTTGGAATCCTCAAGATGAAAAAAAAATGCATGTAGATTTCTGTACAACAAAGAGGAATTGTAATTTAGAACTTGTGTATTCCACAACTGTGCTTGGACTTTAATCCCTTTTCCTTACACAGAGTTACATCCTGTTAGTCCAAACTTGCTGCTTTATAAACATGCTCTGTTGACTGTACTAATTAAACACTGTGGTGCACACCTTCAGCCATTACCTATTCATCTGTGTTCGTGGAGAAACAAGAGTGACAATGTCCCAGCTGACACAGGAGGAAAGGAGCAGGTGGGGACTGGGTCCACGTGTCTTTAGGTTCAGGAGAGCAGTGAATAATTCACAGTACTCTCTGTCTGTTTCTGTCATGTCCTGGCTGCTGTAAAGAAGTCATCACACTGGCTGGGATTGACATCTGGAGCCAGCAGTCTGAATACTGCTTGCTGCTCTGGGAGCCAAGGGCACTTCAGATGCCATTGGAGATGGTTGGAGTGGGGTCTTCATGAATTACGTTACTTGGGTTGTGCACAGAACATTAAAACTGACATCTTGTCCTCCTACAGGATTTGAATGGGTGCCAGTTTGAGTGAGGCTTGCCCTAATGATTAAAATAAACAGAAACAATAGAGGAACTTTCAGCTTGGCTGGAAGAAGAGCTCTAGATCAGCACTTCTTTTGCTGGGGAAGAGATTGAAGAGTCTTGTGCTTTGTTTTGCTCACTTGCACCTCTGTTTGCAGGTAACACTTAATATTCAAGGTCTTCAGTTCTGAATGGATTTGTAGTTTGTTTGGAAGGTATACTTAGCATGTGAGGATCAATACCCTAATACAGTTCTCTAATGATCCATTACTGAATATAATGAGTATTAACTGAAATATCTTGGGTTAGAGATTTAGAAGACCAGTGGTGAATTTTTGATGAATGTGATTTCCTGTTTTCTCCAGAGAAAAAACAAGAGTTTGCCAGTGGCATCTTCCTTCTTGTATTTTTTTTTGAAACACCATACAAAGGAATAGAGTCTCTTTAACCATCTTCAGAACATACACACAATCCTTTTAAATTTGTACTTTCTTTTTAATTCATGGAGAACAGCTGTGGCATTGTTACTCCAACTGCATGAGTGAATCTCTTAACAGATGGTTCTTACACTGGCTGGGATGAAAGCAGCTTCCTCCACCCTAGCGAAGCTTGTTTGTTGTTCTTAGATCCTGATATCTTAACAGGACTCAAGTAAGACTTTGCTGTTTTCACTGCAGTGTAAGTATAGTGTAACCCCAGTAATTCTGGAATGAAGTCTTGCCCCTCTCCCCTTTAAATTTTTTCTTCTGAAAAAGAGGATCAGGAGTATTGACCTCTGTTTCTTAATTTTCAGTGTTGGTGCAACACACTCAGCTAGAAAGGTCTGAATGGAAATGTAAAGTTCCTCCAGCTGGAAGTGGTTGTACAAGGGAAGTAGTGATTTATGTCAAGAAGTGGATTTATGTCAAAGACACTTGATTTAGACCTTGAAATTTTCTTTCCTCCATTGCCTCGACTGAGGAGAGTTTATTAAAAAGAAGGGTACGTGTTTGGGCCATGTAATAGCTTGCATATAAAATACCAAGCTTGCTCAGGTAACATTTAACCTCCTGTTGCTGAAGTAGGGATGAGTCTGCACATGGCAGAGATGTGTGGACACTTACTCACCTCAGAGACTCAAACAGATGTAGGAGTCTCACGATCAGAGGCTCTGGTTTTTTTGGTGTTTCTGGGGCAATCATCTCCAGTATGACATGAGATGCACCAGCCCCCTCCCTCTGCTGTGCCAGCAGAGCCTGTGACTCAGCCCAGCCCAGCTGCAGCAGTTCCCTGAGCTGGGCCCTGCTTCGAGGGCCAGCTGTTGTCAGTTTTGGCTCCAGCAGGAAGTGTGTGTAAGGAGCTCTGTGATCCCAGCTTTATTCTGTCTTTCCAGGGAGCACAGCTGTCTTCGGGCAGGCAAGCACTGCAGCTTTGAGGAGATAGTCAGGTGATAAGGCAGCCTATGCTGCCAGAAAAGCCATATCCCTTCTCTTTCAAGGAAAAAACAGCATGCCAGGCTGGGCTGCCAGCTGAACTGTGCCGTTGTAATTGGTGGAAGACATGCAAAAATTATTATGAGAACCAATGTCACAGATTGTGGGTGAATGACTTGTCGGGCTGGCAGTTGATTGCAGTGGAAGGGGGAATGTGTTGTGTTTGTAGTAGGGGGCTCATCTGAATAGCTGAGGTTTGATTCAAGTCACTGTGGTAGACAGTTGTGTTCAGCTGCCTGTTCATACTCTCTGTGGAGATAGGACTGGAAAGTGATTTTCTGAACTCTTCTTATCCATCATGTGCAGGTAGAAGTCTCAACGAGTGACACTGACAGAAGGAGCAGGAGTTTCTTTTTTCAGGGGCTCAGCAAGAAGCCCTGTTTGCTGGTTGTCAGTGGGCTGGATTCTTCTCCCATAAAATACCTTCAACTATGATAAAAACCTCCTGAAAACTATATTACTGGTATGAGACCTAGGCTGTTTTCTGAAACCTTTGGGAAATTATGTTCTTCAGGAGAAGCTGTACATTGCAGCAATTACTGGATATGTCAGGGAGCAGAGGCAATGGGGAGTTAAATGGAAATGGGGGGAGAATGCAACTTCAACATCTGTGCTCTCCACACAACCACGCTTTTGTGAGATACATCTTGGCTCTGTATGAACCACAATACTACCTCCTGTTCTACTTGGTGTACTTCTGGATTAAAATGTGGCATGCTAATGCAATTGGATACCCACCAGTGTGATGGAAATACAGAGCAGGTACTAAAATGTTTATGTGCAGTGAGCAGGAGTGTCTTGAGTTGAAGGTGCTGGGCATGGCTGTAGATGAAAATGTTTGGCGTGGCTCCTGTGTAGTTAAGGGGATACACATTGCCTCTTTGTGCATGGGTTGCTGTCAGCACATCAGGATTTTCATGGGCACTATGGGAGAAGGCAGCTACCTTTGTAATTCACCTGATGCAAAAGCTGGATCTGAGAACCAGCAGCTAAAACTGGAGTTCAGCCATACAAATGGTTTTGGAAGCTTCAAAAGCAGCCAGTCAGAAATTCCCTGAACCCTGCTCCGTTATATAATGAAGAGAGACTAGTTACATCTGAAAAGTCCTTGGAACACTTGGAATAAATAACCCTAAACTATATTGTTTGTGCTGTTTATTATTAATTTCTGCTCATAGCAGTTCTGCAGGGATTTTACATGGTGTAAGAGCAGAATAATTTAAATTTGCTATGTAAGAGTCTGTTATCTCTCCTGCAAACAGGAAATAGTTCTCAGCTTCTTGATAGCTCTAAAATTACTGAGCTGGGGAATTTGAGTGAATTACATTTCTCTGTGTAAGCACAGGTGTATACTTAGTGTTGACTATTGCTCTGCTTCAAATGTTTGCACATACTGCAGATTTGCAAGCATAAAAAGCAGGGTAAATGCATACCAGCTATCCCGTGATTGAACATAACACAGTCTTAATATTATCCTTTGCATCTGAGATTTGTTTTACTGGCTGTGCAAACAATGACAGTTAAATCGTTGATCTCTCTGGCATAGGTAAACCAGCACTTGGATTGTTTTGGGTGTTTTCAGGCCGTGATCCTGTTTCTCTTTCTGTGACCCTGCTCTGCTGGGCTCAGGCTACCTGTGTGCTGTCTCAGGATCACCCCACAGCCTTCAGCTAAAAGCTGGTTCTGCAGGCACATATGCCTGATGTCCAGGTATCATAGATGGCCCTTTAACTTATATTGAAAACTTTGCTTTGGAGGTAAAGTAGGTACAAGATGGACTTTTACTTCAACAATTGTAGAGGCAGAGAAGAGCTTACATGGAAGTGTATCCACTTTAAAGTAAGTTGAAAGCTTTCAAGTTTTGTCTGGTTAGAGCACAGGTTACAGGTAGGTAGAGGCTGGCTGCTTCATGGGAAGTATGATGTCTCATCTAGGCATTATTATCTCGACAGGAAACTCTCTTCAACACTAATGGGCTCCCATTAGTGAGTGAAAATAAAAGGTCTGGAAATACGGAGAGGGAGATGGTAAGAACAAAAGAAGGCATATGAAAGAGCAGTAAAGAGCAAGCAAACCTAAAATGATGTCCTGAGATAGCTGCATTTAGCAAACAGGCTGATCATTATAATTTGTGTCGTAGGTACATTGTGTGATTGTACATCACCCTGGGCCAGTACTCTGCTGCCTCTTCTGAAGGTCATTACAAGGCTCTGAAGTATCTAGTGTTTGTGCAACATGAGCGTCAGCTTAGATAGATCTGTATGCGGTAAAGTCTGCTGAGGATGTGCCCAGAGGTTAGGCCATATGTAGATGAGCTATTTAAAACGTGAGTTTCATCTAGAGCATCAGAAGCTCTCTCCGAGCTGTGGTGCTGGAGGCAGGGACCTAATGAGACTGCTTTAATGCAGCTCTAACATACACATTAGGTAGCAGTTGGAGAGACAGTCAATCGTTCAAGGTTTAAGCAGCACTTTCTGAAAGTGCCTTCAATTAACAGCTAATGACAAGCTTTCTTCAGTGATTCTCTGGTTATCTTGTGTAGCCAGATAATGAGAATGATCACTCAGAGATAGTTCAATTTATTTACCATTTTTTATTTCATTGCTAGGCTGATGAATATTTGAGCCAGTAGCGTTCCTGATTTGTGCCTCCATAAGTCAAGTGCCTGAGTTCAGCTTCAATCCATCATTGCTCTAAAGATTTACATTTTAGATAGATTTTTCCAGCAGCACAGATGTTGCAAACCTTAAATTAATGCACAAAGCTGCCTCTACCCTGCAGAAGATGAAACTATTAGGTAAAGAAAACAATATTTCTTTCTGATGTCTGTCTTCTTACTGATAATGGAATTTAAAATAGCTACAAAGGGCTATTTCTGCTAAATATCTTATGTCCACCAGCATTTGAAAAGAGAATAATGAGCTGAAAGTGTTTCTGTGCCCACCCGCAGTGTTAATTGAAAACTGTGAATACACAGAGGTAGAATCAGGTTCAGGGGACCTTTCTTACAGAAATTTTATGTGAACCATCTTTTTTGTATCTGAATGTGCTGCCCAAGCCATCCTTATTAAGCTGAAAGGCTTCAGTACTAGTGAAAGGTCTTAATGCTTCCCGTTGTATTAATTGAAATTGAAACCACAGAAGATACCATTCCTATGTTTTGTTGGCCATTCTCTAGTCTCCATTTTTCCATACACACTGTGCAGAGCTCCAAGCTTAAAACAGAGAAGGTACCTTAGGAGGAAAGTCGTGCAAATTTTCTTTGCTTTCTAAGATCGCATGTTGCTTTTCCCATTTTGCTTCCAAGTTCCACTTCCAAGTTCCTTATATGAGTGAGACTCACTGGGACAAGAAATTGTCAGAAGTGACAGATTGGTAGAGGTGACTCTACACTGAACAGGAATGTGTGATGTAATTGAAACATTGTGGATCTCTGTCCAAATTACGGTAGTTTGGATGGTAACAGGAAAGTAGTAAGTTCCTGAGAAAATTAACTGAGCAAAGAGCATGAAGACATTTACAAGCCAATTCTGGAAGAACAGTTTGCTGGAAAAGGAAGATGACAGAATGAAGAAACAAGCCTATATACTAATACCAACATTTAAAACATCTGGTGGATGGTCTGGCATGTGAGGCTGGTGATTTGTTTATGTAATTTTCCGCTTCATATCAAATGATGGAAGGGAAGGGGCCATATTTCAGAACTGTAAGATAGTACTGAAACTGCAACTCCTGAGGACTTTTTTCCCCAGCAGTGTAGTTTGGAGTGTAATACTGGTGCTAATTACTCTCTGGTGCATTCTCTCTGATTCAGTAGAAGTGCCTTTATGAAGATGCTCTTGTTGCAGGGGACAGAACCCTGCAGGAGGACCCAGCTCTTCTGCTCTTGTGTTGAGCAGCTTCACTCCTCTGGATCTTAGTTATCCCAAATATAAAACAGGAGATAATGACTCAGAGCTCTCTTGCAAAAACACTGTAAAGGATTAAAAGGAAGGTAGAAAATCTGAGGCACAGGGGGAAAAAGAAACATCACTGCGGGGAACAGGAATGAAGCCAGCTGTGCAATGTGGTGATAGGGACAGAAAGGCAAACAGAAGTTCAGGAAGATTAAAATGCAGGCAAAGACTGTGAAGCCATCCTCGATCAGTGATATGTTGCCTGGAACACAGTGTGTGTTTCTGTGCAGCCATCCTAAAAAGGATATTGTGGAATCAGGGAAAGGGTCTTTAGCAAGGAAAAAAACAGGGAAAATACTGAGACTGTTTCGTGAAGCAGCAAATAGGAGACATGCTGGGAGGGGGAAAGTAATCAAGGAGGTAGAAAAGTAGAGATGAGGGGTTAGTAGGTACTGGAACTTCTACTCCAAAAGACCAGATATTAAGAACTTAGTGGGACTGAAGAACACTCATCCCAAAGCTGAATCAATGGGGACTGAGAAGGAGATCTGTGTTGCAGATCCATTCCTACAGCTTATGGACACGGTGGCATAAGACACCACTTAATGGGTAAGGAGGATGCAGGGGTCTACACCAAAGTAAAAGTACTGTGACTAGGAATGTATATTCTTTTTTCAGCATTTCTGACCGGTTTCTGGTTACTGGGACTTGAAAAGGAACTTTCCGAAGTGCCAGGTCATCCCAAAAGAAATTTCAGACCTTGTTTGCGGTGAATGAGCACAGGTCTTTGGTAGGATCAAGGTAAAGATAGGGGCTGCTTCTCATATTTGTTACAGTAGTTGCTTTGCTCTTACTTCACCAAGTGGGGAGAGCTGTAGAGACTTGACACATTTCATGTAAAAGCGTAAGGGTCCCAGTTCTCTAGGACAGCTCCACATGGTATAATCACAGAATTGTCTTTCCTTCTCTGCACTGTGCTCCCCTTTTCCCTCCATGACTTGCAGCTTTTGCAAAAAATCACGAACTTGGACTTCTGTTCTTGCCTTGTGTAACCCTGATTCATCTCCAGCATAGGTCCATCCTGAATTACCAAGGGGAAGAGTTTATATGAGTATACCATTAAAGGCTGCAGAAGCTGTATTTGGTAACTTGGCAAACTAGCCTTGCTATTTTCTTCTAATGTCAGTTCCCTGCAGTTTTAAAAGAGTAAAATGGACTATATGGAAACCCCAGCATGGCCTGGCACAGCAGCCCCAGTGTGGCTCTGGGCCATCTGAGCACAGTGCTCTGTGCCACCAGCCATAGCTGAGTTCAGGTCACACAGACAGTCAGGTTCCTAAACCACTTCATTGCCAGAAGGCTTCTGGAGCTTCACTCAGAGGAGTCTGGAACCACCTGGGGAAGTAACAGTAGTGGTCAGATGTTGTCCTTCATGTCTGTGAGCCCTGGCAGAGCACGAGGGGACATGACAGCCATGTTCTCCAGGGCTTTTAACCCTGGCCACCTTTCACTGTCCCTCTTCCTTATCTCCTTGGACCTGTTCTTCCAGGAGTGTCATTCAGCCATTCCTATTTCCTCTCCTGGCTATCCATCTAGTCTGCTTCCCCCATGCCCTCCTTCAGCTAGCTCTAGTCCTACTGGCAGACCCTGCCTTTCCTCCCTGCTCATCCCTGCACGTCCCCTGCCCTCATCAGCCTCATCCTCAGACTGCTCAGACTTGCTGAGAGGGTTATCACATAGAAGGGCAGGCTCAGGGTGACAAAATGTATTCCCAGCACCCCACCTCAGCAAAAAAGAAAAGAAATATTAAAAAAAAATTATATACAAACAGGCATATATTTTAAATCAAAGAGAAATGTCTAGAGTGCAACAATGGGACTCCAAAGGGTAGACATTTGACAAATTAAAAAAAGTCAAAGTGCAAAGATTTGGGCAATCACACTCAGTGAGCAATGCAGGCAAAACCCTCCATGGCTCTCAGCAGTCTGCCTTCCAGCAAGGCCTTTCGGAGCCTGTTCCAGCCATTCTGCTTCTGTCAGGTCTTTAGAGAGCCCCAGTACAGAGCTTTGGGGCTGGTCCCTGTTTCTGCAGCAGGCAGAGCAGCAGTCAGGAGGGAGATGAATAAAGAACAAGGGCCAGCTTGCATGTGCCTGAGCCTATCTCAGGGAGCACTGATGGTGCACTCACCTTTCCATTTCCATTCCCAGCTCAAACAGGGACCTGGTTTGTCTTTTGGTGTGTGCACTGAGCTCCCTCAGCCTCCTATTCCAACCTTGTGCAGCGCATCCTCCCGTGCACCGCAATCTGCTGCGGCTCCTCCAAGGGTGCCGGGGACAGATGGCTTGATTTCAGTGAGGAAGGGGCTGTCTCAAAAGGAGAAGTGAGGCAGAAGCCGTCTGGCCTGATATCTCTTTCTGATGCTGTCAACAGGAGGTCAAGGAGACAAGCTGGAGCCAGATAGAGAGCAGCTCCTTTGCAGGGAGCATGGAAGGGAAACAAAATTCTTTTTAAATATCCTTGAGCTGCTTCTGCTAAATAGTGTCTGCTTGCCTTTATTTCACAGCTCTTCTGCCAACCCCGGGTTATGTTAATGTATACTTTGGTCTTTGCTCAGCCTGCTGTGCTATAAAAAAGATAACAGTGCTGAGCATCTTCAGAACCTCCCAAGATACAGCCAGGAATGTGGCCAGCGTTTTGTGTGTTCCTGGCTTTTCCACCCAGTGTGGTAAACCACCAACCAGCCTTGTCAATTCCATCCACAGGGCTGTTGGACACCTTGCTGAGCCCAGCCCCAGCGGGTGCCACGGGGCTGGCAGGCCCTCCAGGACCTTTGCAGGGCACAAACCACAACCCTGCAATAACCAAGGGAACTGGAAGCAAGGGAAGATTATAAAAGACACCACTTCTGGTAGTAAAAAGAGGTTTTTCCTAAGGGACCTCAATTGTACACTTTTTTTCGGGACTAGGATGTGAGGAAATATCCCTGCCCTTTGGAGACAGAATAATTTATAAGACACTTTTTTGAAAATCAGCGATTTCCCTTTAAGGTGGCTCCTGTGCCTTTGTCTCAGCTTCCCTGATTAGTCGCATAATGAGGATATCTCGATACAACTGTGTCTGGGGAGAAGGGAGCCAAACATTGCTTTGTCAGTAGAGAATCTGTATCCCCCTGGATGCTAATTAGTCACGGAGATGAGGGTGTGTGGGGCAGGGGCGAGGCGAGCTCTTATTTTAGAAGCTGAGATTATTTGTGCCCTCCCAATTTCCCATGCAGGGCTGGAAAGCCATGCCAAGGTAGAGACCACCTTGAGATCTCTCTTGGCTTTCACATCCCTGCCCCTGAGATGTGTTTGCCATGCTGCTGCTCCTGCTGCTGTTTGCAGGGTTATTTCTGTCACAGGCTTGGCTAAACAGAAACTCTCTCCTTATAAATATGGAAATCTGATGTGGAGCTCTCCATCTCCTGGGACAAGTTGAAAGCATGGTGCTAAAGAGAAAAAGGCTGCTGAACTTTCAGCTTGTTGGCTTTGTTTTATCTACTAGTACAGAGAAAAGGGTAAGTTTTTGATGCTGGGATCCACCTCTGCTCAGTCCAGGCTAAGCTGGTGTCCCCCACTGAGGTCCCCACCTGTCTGCAGAGTGGCTGATATGCTTGGTGTGTAAGCCTTGGGCAGCTGCACATCTTTTCGATTGTGTTGTGGAAGGGTCTATGTTTTTATATTTGTTAAAGAGCTTTGAATGCCATTGGGCTTCCAGTGTTGTTCCTGAGAAATCTCTTCAATCATATAACATCCTGAGTTGGAAGGAACCTACAGGGATCATGAAGTCCAACTCCTAAACCTGCTCAAGACAGCCCCAAAAGTCACGCTGTGTGCCTGAGAGCATTGTCCAAATGCTTCTTGGACTCTCACAGTCTTGGTTCTGTGACTACTCTGGAGAGCCTCCATTCCAGAGTGTGGGCCTCCACAGTGCTTCTTTGGGGCTTTGTATCTGGTCTCCGTTCCTGGCTTTTCTCAGCATCCCTGCTTTCTGAGGCCAGAGGTAACTTTGACCTTGGGCACAGGTATTTGTGCTTTCCTTTAGCACCCTGACTGCATTCCCAGATCTTCAACTTCTGTAGAAAACAGCGAGTCCTTGATATTCCCATGCTGGTGATTGTAGCTCCTGAGCCCATTTTGGCTGAGTACATGAAGGGAGATATGATGATTCCCTGCTGAAGACACTTTCAAGATCTATCCATGCTCTTGGTTGTGAGTGCAGGTTTAGTAAAGCACAGGTGTACAAACACTGCTTGTATAAATGGGAAATACCCTGCCCAGGGGAGCCTTGGGTTGAAGGCAATGGACCAGGGATTAAATGTGTGATGGAGAGGACATCCTGTGGTTTCAATATGAATCCAGAGGGTGAACAAAAACGCTGCAGTCTGCACACATCTCACTTTCTTTCCAGAAATGCCTGAAGCTGACACTCAGTGGGTGACATTGTCCATTGCGCAGGTCTCATTCTAGACTTGAGGTCAGAGTCAGAGAGCCTGCAGAGCCAGATACCCCTGCCCTCTGGAAGAGGGGAGAGAAGCAGGATGAAAAATTATAATTGGAGAAGGAGCGAACAGGAGAAGCAATCAAACAGCTCAGAAAATGATCTTAGGGGTTGGATTAAAGGTGCCAGGGGTATTCCAGAAGCTAAAGGCAAGACCTCATTCCTCTTACTTGTATAGGAGTTGAACATGTAAAAATCAGCTGCCTTTCAAAATAAAATTTTAAAATATCAACTGGAAAAGAACAGTGACCCCAGAGTTATGCCAGTAATAGTTGTGATATTGAACCACTGCTTGTTGAAAGCTGTGGATGTTGAGCTGTCCCAGCTTTTCCTGCTATTGTTCTTACAACCAGAGGCTCTGAAAGCTTAGTAATGTCACATTTACCATACTGGATCCAGTCCATGGCCTGTGGAAGTGATTGTCTGATCTCCAGGACATTGGTGGGAACTTACATCACTGGAACAGGGCTTTCCTACTGCCATTTGTATTCTGCCGGGACACTTTTTATCATAATATATAATTTCTGCAGTATTTGCCAGAACCCACCCACATTTTAGTGTTTCCTTCAGGCAAGTTTTAATCTCATCTTTTGTGTACAGCTGGGACAGCCTAGCTCTGTGTGGAGAGGATCCATAAGCCCCTTTGTATATGCTGACAATGACAGCATTCCAGTAGTGATGGCACCACTTGTGTTGCACTTTCTTGACCAGTTTCTCTGGATGTTGGAGTTGATTGTGGGAAGGAAGCACAGTTCCCCTCCGCCATGGATTAGAGTCTCTGATAGTCTTCATTTTGGGTGGAAAACTGCTCTCTCTGAAAATAAACTGTTGCTCTTGGTTAGAGCCTCTGTTAAAACCTTGAAGAAGCAAAGATGGGACAAGCATCTTAAATAAGCTCTCAGCCCTAACCAATGTGAATGAATACAGTCACTACAAGAACCTGCCATGGTCCTTACAGACACCTCTAGGGCTGTGCAGAGCACAGTTTTCCATAGGATTCAGCTGCAGCATGTAGCCATGGGCTCCTGTTATTGTCTCTCTCCTTCAAACACGTGGTGAGCTTGGCTCTGACACTTTTCTCAATTTTTAAATAATTTTGAGAGTGTCCTACCTCTGGGCTTGAGGTTGAAAGAGCAGTTGTAAATTAGTGTGGGAGGTTTTGTGATCCTGGTTTGGCCTGTTGCCAGTTGCTTAACTGCCTTACAATAGCTACCAAGGAATTTGTGATGCTTTATTGCCTTCAATACTTGTAGGTCTCATGTTGCATCTCAGAGCTGTGGCTGTATAATCAGAGGTACAAAGGAAAAGGTGTAATGTCTTGCCATACTCATCCTTTACAAGGAAGGAAATATTTTGGGTTTGAAGCATCCTGAAAACATAACCTCAGTTAATAGCTGGCTTTAAATAGCTATTGCATGCCAGCTACTTGGCAAGTACTGCAGGCAGTGGGGAGTGCAGTGTGGCATTTCTCTCATTTGCAATGTTAATGATCCAATTTAAGTCAAGTAAAGTTAGCACAAGATACCAGATTTATAAAGGCGTGTGATAATAGAGATGGCTTATGTGTGTTAGAAGAGCCTGAAGGGAACTATGGTGTTAAATATACTCTATCATGATTGAAAGGGAAGGACAAGGGGCTGATTGTGCTGCTGGTTTCTCAAAGGGAAATCTAACAGAAATCATGTAATTACTCCAGTTTTTCTTCCTTGTCCCTCAAATACTTCCCCAAATTATTTGGTCTAGTTACTGAATTGGTGCTTCTTCTGTTCTTCTTCCTGGTTTAGTCATACATTCTTAAAAGAGAGTTTCTTCCCTGTGCTGCAAATGTCATTTTTTATTAGGAAAACAAACTCTGAAAGGTCTTGTTCCCTTCTCACAACTTACGCTTTTCTGTCGGGCAGCAGCTCCAAGGGAGCATTTGAACACAGGCACTTCAGCACCCACAGGCAGACTGGCACTTCTCTTCTGCCCCCATCTGAAGGAAAGCAGTGATCTGAACTCATCGTTACCCGAGTTACTGAGTTCAGCCCCAACTGTAGGTGTACACAATAAAACATAATTTTAGTGACGTTCTGGTTAAAGTTAATTAATGTGACTCGAGGTTTTAATCATGGAGCAGTATTAACAGTAATGGCCTCTCAGTTGCTGAAAAAAAGCAATTGTTTCAAACACCAGCTTCTCTTGCAATTATAAATGAATCAGGCTCAAAATCTGAGTGGATATTGCAGGCCTAATTTTATTACTGTTAAATAAGATCTGTTCAGCAGTTGCTCAGGGAAGAAAAACGATGGTATAAGTGGTGCATTGGCAGAGCTAGTAGAAAGTCAATAAACAGTTGTTGTTTATTGCTTTGTTGAAACTGAGTCAGTAGCTATCAGAATGCATTTCAGTGCATCAGTCAGCGTGTTGCCAAAATACCATTTATTTTGACTTTGGTGCAGAGTGGTGATGTTGAGATGAACATTTAGTGCTGCGGATCTGGCAGTGTGCACATGCTGGTGAAAACTGACAACCATGTCTTCCTGGGAGCCTTCTGCTCTGGTCACCATGTGATTCTGGAGTTCCTTCAACATGTGAGACTCAGTAAAATGATTGTTTTCTTCAGCTCACCCAGAGAGAAGTTGATGGTCAGCTGTGGTCCTTGGGAGTGGGTAGGGCAGTTTGGAGCACCTCCTTTCCAGGGTAGACTGCTGTTCTGCCTAAACAAGTCTGGCCTAGAAGTAAGCTCTTCTCCTGCTAAGACAGAGAGGGGAAAGAGACCTAAAAAGATGAGGGATCTTCACAGCTTGCACCAGTTCTGGATCAGGCTGCCCAAAAAACAGATCAACTCTGCTGACATTCTGTGTGACATATCAGTTTATAACCTGGGTTTTGAACAACAATTCCACAACTTCATCAGGCAAAGGTACAGCTCCTTAGCCTTACCTCTGCAGTTTTTGCTGATATTTCTTTGTAAGCTTGCTGCAAGTTAAGGTAATTGTTTCTTATTCTGGTGATCAGAAACATGAAAAAAATATTCCTTTTTTTCTCTGTCAGTCCTTTCTGTATCTGAAGAGATCCATTGTATCCCTCCTTAGTCTTCCCATTTTTTTCTCTGAACAAACCCGTTCTTCCAGTGTTCTGGGATGGTTGTAGCATTTAGGTTTTATCTATAAGATTGTTAAGGGGATTACCTCTCCCTTGAAATAGTGGTCTCCAAAACACCTGAAGCTGAGGCCTGAGAGATATGGAGAGAAGCACGAGAGTCTTTTGTGAGAGTTACAGGTTCTGTTCCTGCTGTACATCGCCCTGTGACACTTTCTCTTTCTAAACATGCCCTTACTGACCATTGTTCATCTGTGTGGTGGGATCAGATTGATTCCCTATAAATCTGACAGCCTTTGAGCCTCTCCTTTATGTTCTTTTCTTACATAGACAGACCATGCATACCTTGGTTCCCAGTGATTTTGTCCCTAGTGGGTTTTTTAGGCACTTCATGCTCATATATATTTCATAGCTATATTGTAGTGATATGTAGAGGCTGCAGAGGTCTCTTGTCCAAAACACTGAGATTTTACAATCCTTTTACATACCCACCTGTGCATGTCAGAGTCCCCTCCCCAGAAGCCTTCTGCTTATGGATGGATTTTTCAGGAATACCTAGTGCAGTACAGCTTGAGGCAGATCAATCCTGCCAACAGCATTGGATTTTCTGTTCCCAGGGCAGAGAAACTGAAGGCATAAATATTTATTAGCAGCACAGTGTTCTAGCGAGTGAGTCTGGAATGACAACATGGGAATGACAGAAACTTCTCAATGACCCAAATTGTACCCCCTGTATTCAGGGTACGTGCAGTTTCTCCCTTCTTTTTCTTCTCACTAAGTCAGTCTCTCATGCACAGAACTTTCTCTCATTCTTTCCATACTCAGTGTTTCCTGTGGAAAAGAAGCAAAACACTTGTCCTTTCTTGTTAGCATTTGTGTGATCCACTTGGGCAGCTCCAGAAATCAGAAGTCTGCTGAGCTGCAAGCACTCACTGTAAGATGTGTACACACACCTGTTGGTACCGAGATTTCCAGCATCTTTTAAGTCAGACAGAAGACAGCAAGCACATCATTGGTGGGTACTGCAGACAGACAAGGTAGCTGGAGGATATTCGTGAGCAATCAGCTCGTACTGATTCAACTGATGATGGTCAGATGAAAACCTCAGCTATGGAGAAAAGTGATGGGTCAAGCCTTGTATAGAGCTAGAGATTGTATAGTGTGGAGATTAGAAGATAAGGGCAATCATGCCCCTCTGCTTTTATCCAGAAAAAGCTGCAGAGCTGCTTTGATGATCAAAGAATTTCAGATAGACAGCGGAGTGGAGAACATTTTCTTAGAGCTATAAAAAATGACTGATTTTTAGAGTGGGAAGTATGGGCAGATAGAGACTTCTCAATTTCCAGCTGTGTTTTTAAGGGGAAACTGAAAACCACAGAAATTCTGTGTGCCCATTCCCTTCTACATGCACTGGATTTGTCCCAGAGGATTTGCAGAGTGGAAACCATGGCATTGTTAAGCTTGCAAGTGTCAGAAGAGTTGACTGCAAAGTGAGGCAAGGGAAACTGCATTTTCCAAGGTGCCACAAGGGTGGAAGTTTGTACCAAGTGCCCATCTCCATCATGGTGCAACTGCACACTGTGCTGACTGTTTGGGGTTATTTTCCCACTGCAGTCAGTGTGGGTGTTCATGGGCGAGGTAGATGATAAAAGGGCATTGAGCTGGTACACTGAAGCAGGTGTTGTATCTCTTAAGTACTGCAAAAAAGAAAGCAGTGATTTGGAAGAGAAGTAAATTAAAAGCCTGCTGAGCACGCCGTCTTCCTTCACCCCCAGATTTCAGTTTTCGAAGTGTTTTCAGATTGTCTCTGTGTCCCTGCATACTGACAATTCACAGCACTCCTGCGTCACAGAAGTTCAGTGGAACTGATTTCTGGTGTTCAGGAATGGCACACGGGACACACACTGTAGGACATGGCTGCTCCCAGCAGGAGAGTAGTTTTCAAGGTCCATTGTGTCAAACCTATAGAAACAAATAAACTAGTAAGAAAACTGCACCATTCGAACACTGATTGTGCTTGCCTAATTAAGCTGTGAGCATGTGAGGAATAAACTTTGATTAAACTCTGGCCCCAGCCAAATGTTCATGTACTGCACTGACTGTAATTTTTCCTTAGGAATGAAGACATAAGGAGGCCTGAGGAACAAAAAGTCCCTTAAATGTCTTAAGTTCCCACAGCCATCTAGAGCCCCTGCAGCCACTCCTCAGCACTTTGATTGGGAGTGTTTTGTTCCCCCCAGAGAGCATGCAGAAATCACATCATTTGGCCTGGGACCAGTCACACTGTGGCTGAGATTTTGATGTTGGGGTCAGAGCTGAGTGCATTGGTCTAGGGAGGCTTGTGAAAAAGAACGAAATTGCCAAGTGAATTCCAACAGCAAAAGCCTGTGGTGAGTCTCAGTGTGGTCATAGGGATTCACAAGCAAAAGGCTAATGAGTCAAGTCAATGTTTCTCTGGGCTGAGAGCTGCAGAGAGAGAACTGCACCTGCTCAGTATGCACAGAGGCAGAGCATGTTGCTGCAAAGAGGCAGCTCCCGCCACGCTGCCGTGGGAATGCTGCTGTTTCCACAGTGGGCATTGTTACTATGGAGCCCTGTGTGTTGCTGCAGAATGTGTATGAATTGATGGGTAGGACTGTGCCAGTCCTGGGTCTGTTGTGCAGCTGTAACATGTTCCCCTGCAGGTCTCCTGTCGAGGTGCTATGCTGCTGGGTCTGAAACGCATCCCTCTGAACCTTGGGGAAGAATTCCCAGTGTTGACTTGTTTTTTGCCGTGTCCTTCATCGTTCCCACCTCTGGTGTCAGAGTCAGGCATGCAAGGGTGCAAGCTCCTCCAGCTGCCAGACCTCCTCTGTAGTCAGTGAGGAGAGGGAAATGCATCTCCAAGGTTGGATTCATCTCCTTTTAAGATGCATATTCATCACCTATTGAATATCATCTTAATTTTCTCTGGAGGTCTAGGAAGTATTTTCTGCGCTTCACTCTAGAGCCCATTTTGAGATTGCTCCAGCTGAGTCCTCTGGTCCAGGTCCAGAGTCCAAATCTTCAAAGGCATCTCAGAACACTTCTCCATTCTCTGTCTTCATGCAAATGGATGTTTAATGTCACGGTCAGGTTACCTGACCTGCTGTCAGCACATCAGCCTGCTACAAAAAAAAAGGGCTGGTTTTGATTTAGTTTAAGCATAATTTTAACAATGTGAACCTGAGCTAGTCCAGGTGGTCAGGATCCCTTCTCTGCCATGTGGACAGCTGGCTGTGTGCTCAGCTGAGTCTCTGCTGCTCTGCACCAGCACAGCAGACAGTATGTAGCCATCATGCTACATCCTTTATCATAGCATGTCTACTCCCATGCCTTCCTGCAGCCAGCAGACTGGGACACCAAGGACTTGTTGGTAGTGTTCAGTAGCACTGGAGAGCATCCAGCTCTTGGAGTCCTGCTCCTTAGAAACAGCTGTATCCTGCCCTTTCTTTTGCTGTCAGAGGAGAGATTCTCCTTCAAGAAGTCCAGAATTGAGTGGTGCCGCTTATTATCTTACACATCCCTCATGGAAAGGTTCTAGCATGTCTGGCAAACTACCATGTCCTTTGTATTATTTGACCATTCCCATGTGTAGAAGCCCAAAAGAGAAGGAGGCTATTGTGTTACATCTCAAACACTGATAGCTGGATGGCTGTGAAGCTAACCAAGGATTGCTGGTAATAACAGCCAAGGGATGTTGGCAATATCACACTGTGAGATCTAACAGGATGTGGCTGGAAAGGGGCCATATGGAGGTAGGGCAGCGCTTTTCCAGGACAGACATCCTTGTCCTGGCTCCTGGAGATAAGCCTAACACAGAACAGCACAAATGAAGGAGTGAGGTTGAGAAGGAGGGAAGGGCTATAGGGGGATATTGAGACCATCAAAGACCCCTGAAGCCTCCAACCCATTTCCTGAAGGATCTGGAAGAATAGACTGTACATGATAACTAAATTACATAGAAACCAAGAAGCTTATCTCCGGGGCAGGGAAAACTTCTCTACAAACCAGTATCCTCACAATGGCCATGCTCATGTGTGCCCCAGGACACCCCATCAGATGGCTCAGCAGTGGAGACACGACTGATGATCCCCTCCCCTTCCCTTCCCTTTCACCCTCCTTTATCCAAAACCCACTGTCATGTGCTTATAAGAGGTCAGGTGTTATCGTATCAATTTCCATGCCTGAGGGTGTAATTTGGTATTAGAACTTTGTTACATTCTGTGGGCCCTCTTGACTTCTGTTGTTCCTTTTGTCCACAAGAATACAAATCTTTGGCATTCCCTTCCCCTGCAGCACACCATGAATGTCCTTTCCTGTAACTTGGATTCTGATCTGTCCCCTTCATCAGGGCATGTTTGAGATGAAACCCATGTTCCAAAAATGCCACACAAACTGACCTTTGGTTGAGATCATAGAGTGGGTTCTGACACAGAAAACAGGGATGGCTGTTTCAACTCATATTAAAGATCTCCCCTACCCCTGTGTTGTTTCTCAAGAGCAGGGGGAGCCTGGGGTGCTGCCTTCCTGGTTCTGTCCCTCCAGCAATTTGGCCTGAGCCAGAATCAGTGCTTTTGGATTTGATATACTCCTTAAATTAATTTTTCTCACTCTTTCCTGTGTCCCTTTTAGCATCTACAGCAGTACATCATCTGCTCTATGGCAAAATACTGAGTTTGTTCACGGAATCATAGAACATAGAATATGTTGAGTTGGAAGGGACCCATTAGAACCATCATGCCCAACTCCTGGCCCTGTGTAGGACATCCCAGGAATCACACCATGCACCTGAGAGCATCATCCTTCCTGAACTCTGTCAGGCTTAGTGCTGTGACCACTGGCCTGGGGAACCTGTTCCAGCACTCAGCCACCCTCTGGGTGAAAAACCTTTTCCTGATATCCAACCTCATCCTCCCCTGACACAACTTCAGGCCATTCCTTGGGTCCTGTCACTGGTCATGAGAGTGAAGAAGTTGATACCTGCCCCTCCACTTCCTCTCCTTTCCCCTTGTTTGCAGCTGCTGCTTGTTAACTGCCACTTGATATCTCACCCTTGTAGAAAATAAGGATTAGCTGATCCCAATTCACCTTCTCACCCCACTCAGGATTATTTTGACTTCTCTCAGAGCCCCCATCTGTTGTCTCTCCCTGGCTGAAGAGTCCTGGTCTGTCTAACTGGTCATCTGACAGAACTTGCCCTCCCAGATCTCTTCCTTGTATGTCCATAGATAGCTGTAGCTTGTCCTTTTCATTTATAGGTTCAGGATTGTTTCTGTGTGCCACTTACAGCTTTGTTTAATTTCAGCTGCCATATTTTTGCTACTTTGGCATTTAGTGTGTTTATTAAAATTGAATTTTTAACCTGAAATACACATGATTCTGTGATTTATGCCTAATTGTTCTCCTGGAATCTAGCTTTTTGGTTTGCAACCTGCTCTAACATTTTTTACTAGTCATTGAACAGCTGCATAAGAGGAACAGTGCAGCAGTGACTGGATTAGAGGAGAGCAGAGGAAATTGTGTATGGTTCAGCATTGTCACTGAATGCAAGATCTTGCATTTTAAGTACTGTCAGAATCTACTGGGTAGTGCAAAGGAGCAGGATTTTGATAAAACATCATAACCCTACATATATTATTTAACCAGTTTCCATGAAGATGGAGCCTAATTCAAGAATCACATTTGATCTAAGTCCAGTGTATTAAAAAGAGCTAATGTGCATTGCAGGGAGAAGGGGACAGAAGAGGCAGTGGCTCACCCAGTGATTTTTTTTTTAATTATTTTATTGAGAATACAGAACAATGTTATCTTGCTTTGAAACTCAGCGGCTCTGCTTTCCAGACAGGTTAGTGCTAAATGATCAGTTGCATTTGACAAGAAATTGTGTGCAAAATAAGAACTCCAGAAACAGAGATGGGCAAGATCAGTTCACCAGTTTGGAACAGTATTTTCTAGTATTTATGATGCCTTGTTCTATTTCTTAAAAAGTGATGGATTATTCAGATATCAGACCTAATGTTCAATGTTTTCTTGTGCATGTTGGGGTCTACCTATTATAACCTAAATTTACATACATATATGAGTATATATATATATGTTCAATTTAATTTCTAACTTGTACGTGGTAATAAGTGAACATGTTTGAAAACCAATTTTAATTTTCACTGTAGTGCTAAGAGATAGTTCTGACAGGTTTACAGTTTGCTATGAAAGGACTTCAGATATTTTTAGCACTGGTATAACAGCCTGAATGGGTAGTTTGTCTCTCTCTGAGTTCTCTGAAATGCTGTACCATAGAGTTCAATGTGTTGTCTGCCAGTAGGCATGATGGAGCAGACTCAGTGTTTGGCGAGATTTGTTTTTTGGGGGGAATTTTGGTGACAGTGAGAAGTACTGTGCTGACAGATACTGAAATCTGCCAACATAGGTCCCAAGACAGACCAAAAATTGAATTCTCATACAGTCTTCATTTCTTGTGAGCTGGACTTTCACACAGAACTGGTCTCAGACTTTTTAGTTTTAAGTTTGAGGTTGAGTCCTCCACTTGGAATTCAGCTGAAACTGTAGATGTGTTTCATACAGCTCTCCAAGGAGTCATTACATGAAAATTGCTTGGGACTACTGCCAGCCAGGCTGGATTTGAACTGGTGACCCCCCCCCCCATCTACATTATATTCCCCAATATCATCCATCATGTAGGCCTGATGCTGAAACCTGGCATTTCCAAAGGTACTTTTAACATATTAAATGTGCTTCTGGAGTTCTGTGTTTTGCCCCCAGGATTCAGCCATTCAAAACACTGGCATGTTCTCTGCTCTCTGTGAATGTGGATGGGGGTGGACTCACCTGATAACCAACCAGAAAAGAAGCTGCAGAACTTTTACCTAAACTGTTCTGTTTTGTTTCCTTTTTCTTTCTTATCAGGATCCAGCAGCTGCAGCTATTTCGGACAGAGATTGTGATCCAAGAGAGGGAGAGACTGTAGCCATGAACTATAAGCCATCCCCACTTCAAGTGAAATTAGGTGAGTCTTTGCTAATGGAAAATGAAAAGGCTGAATCCAAGGTCTGAATCCCACAGTGAGGTGCCTGTGGGATCATATGCAGATCTCTGTGTATGTGGCTGAGCACACCAGCTCAACTCAAACTGCTCACAGAGCAGTTTTATCATTGTGATTCTGCTGCTGAGGGAACTGACCTACAAACTGGTAAAGACCCTCTGTCTGGGGATGTGGTGGAGGAAGGAAGCTGTGCCTTGAAAAGACAGCATAACATTTTTAAACCTACAGTTTTGCTAAGATCAAGGTTTGGCCAGATAAAGAATGATGGTAATATAGAGGGACTGTTCAAAGAAGAGAAGACAGAATAGTTGCAAACAAAAGAGAACAGGTCAGAGAGTTGAAACACTACCAGAAAAAGGCAGAGCTGTGTTACTGTGAGTTGGAGGGCTTTTAGGTCTGTAAAGGTCCTTATACAAATACTCACGCTATTTCTGAGCAATATTTTTGAAGTTCTGGATGCAGAATCATGCAGTTAGCACAATACCCTCCTTCCTTGCAGGCTAGTGCTTAGAAGAGGACAACAATCCACACAAAGTTGTCCTGCCTCCAAAACCTGAGCCACTGTTTCGAAACACAGCCTCAAGAACCTATAGACAAACAAGTTAAAGCAACATTGCTTTTTGCTAAAAAATGTAAATCTAAGTCTGGAAAATTTCCCAGTAGGAGTAGGAAGCAATCCCTTGGTTGTCGTTCATATCAGTACAAATGACATTAAGAGGATGCTGCTGGAGCTGATTGAAGGTGACTCTGCCATGCTGGGAAGGCTTTGAAAGAAGTGGGAGCCCCCATGGAAGTGGAATAACTCTGTACCCAGCCAAATGAGTGGTAGGGAAGGTCAGCAGACAACTAAGGTTTGAAGAAGGTTTGAGAAAATTTGGTCATTGATGTAAGATTTTGAAGATAACATTCTTGATAGATAAATTTACCCAAGGACCTGCAGTACTTCTGCAAAGTCAGTGTTAGTCTCATCTATAAGAGGAGCCTTAAAAAAGCACCAGGAAAGACTGGAGAGCCTTGTGAAGCCTCAGGCCTCCACTTGAGTATGTGGTAAATTGACCACAGCCGTGAAGAAAGAAATGTAAGAGTAAATCCAGAGACAGTAAAGGAAAACAAAGTCATTGAATAGGCAAGATTTCATTGAAAGAATGACTAGGAAGGAGACAGCAGCAAGTTGGGTATACAAATGCAATAAGATTATGAAGCCAAGTGGAGGACCTTGACCTACAGATACAATATATGAGCAAGTGCATTGGGACAGTAGATCAGTCCTACAGTCATGTGTACTCTAAAAAGAGTGGCTGCTTTTCAGGGAAAGGCAATGAGAGGCAGTGTGAGTTAATGATGGCACAACTTATAGTTTGGTAAAAGATTATCACTGCCAGAATGCTATATGTCACCAGGATCTTTTTTCACTGCTAAGAGAGTTCTGTAATGGTACTAGAGAGATAATTACTAATGCAGTAGTTGTTTTGGAGAATTTAACACCGGGAAACAGGTTAGAGAACAGTTAGTGCTATTGTTGGCAAGTCTGAGATATTCTGGCCTTTCTAGGCAATAAAAATATCCTCCAGAGAATTCACAAACCTGACAGGAATGGTGCTTTTTTAGGCTTGGCTTTAGTAACTCATGACTACATTGCAGGAAATCTGATCATGGAAAATAGATTTGAATTTGATGCAAACAAATTCAGTTCATACAAATTAAATAGGAAGGTAATTTGAGGCAGATTTTCAGCAAGCCTCAGTATTCTAAACAAAGCCAGTAGAATGAGAAACTCAGGAAGTCAAAACACATCAGGTAGTGTTGAAGGAGAATGTATCAAAAGAAAGGACATTGCTAATTGAGTTCTATAATGGTTGTTTTATTTATATGTTCATTAATTACTTTTACATCAAAAGTAGGAGTCAGCAAAGCAAATGTAGACAGAGCATATTTGAGAGGCATAAGCACAATAATGATTCAGAAATAGCACAGGGAAAACATGAAAACTGGAATAATAGAAATGAGAAAAATACTGTAGGATAAAGTCTTCTGTAAACTGGAATTGACTAACTGCAGGTGACTAATCCTTAAAATGGACTAATACATGCAAAGAGGCCATAGTCACATTTCTGCAGAACATACCAGCCTTTTTCCATGAATCAGATACAAGACAATGATTAGCCTTTCTGCTATAACTTCTGCTTTTCCACATCGGGAAAATTCTACTTCATTTAGCGAGTGCTGATTGGCGTAAATAGGCAAAGGGAGGTATTGGAAGAGTTTGAATAGTTTTGCAGTAGATGGAGGCATACCATTGCCAGGACCTTCTTTCCAACTGGTGCCTCTGCCCAGTGCTGGCCACAGTGTGGTTATGAAGATAATAGAGGGTGAAACCTACCTGCTTAAGAGGAATTGTCATGCAAGGCTGACAAGCATCTTCCTGCCTTATCTCTAGAAAGAAGTCTGCTCCAACACCTCTGCCTGTGGCAGCAGCATACCTCTTTAATTAGGTGAACACATGTCTACTGGCATTTGGACTGACTCTCTACTCTCAGCCATCCCCAGATGAGCTCTGGGTTATCTCAGGCAAGATGGGACCAACAGTACTGTCTGTAGCCAGTGTAACATGCTTTAATCCAAACCAGCTCCTGCTGCTTTTATTCTTAAAATCTGCCCAGCCTTTACAATTTTCAACCAGTTTAATCACTGCATCTCACAGCTCTGGCCTCCATTCCTCCAGCTGAATTTTTTTTGTATCTTCTGCATGAAACTTTGTCAGGATTTGGATAGGTTTTAATCTCTTTAAGGCTAGAAGAAATTAAGGTAGCACATAAATGTTTAAGAGTTTAACTGGCAGAAGCATTTCTGGGGATGGTAGCAACTAGGGGTTTAATCCTATTGCAGGTTTTCCATATGGCTAGTGGCATTTTTCACAGTCAAATCAGAATCAATTGTTCTAATGTCAGATGTTCTGGTGAAAGGTTGATAAATGTCATTTTTCAGTTCGCAAAGATTCATGTATAAATCTGCATTGTATGTGCTTGCTGTAAGCTTGGTTCAGTTTAAATACCAGCCCAGCATGAACACAACTTTTGCTTCCAGACACCTCAGTGATTGAAGTGTGACAGAAAGAGTGTGATGTGCTGCACACACTGAACGCAAGACTGACACTGCTGCTTGAGTGGTTGTTTCCTTGGGGGTTTCTCACCCTCTAAATAAACACATTTGGCCACATGTTTGCTTGGGGGGTCACTTAGATTCAGGAAAAGCTTCACAGGTGTCTTATATTTCTAGTGGGTTATACCTGGTTTATAAGTGGAACAATGAAACATACAGTTTGCTGCTAAGGACCATGTTGAAAAGAACTTCACACCAAAGGGAAATCATCTCCCAGTTCATAATTTTAAACACTTACTGATATTGTATCCATATTAATTATGTATTTCTTACTTTTCTAACAGCCCCACTTAGTCTTTCTGTCAGGAGCTGCAAGGTTCAGCCATGCTTCTTTCTTTCTTTCAAGTTCTTGATAAGGAGAGTCCTGACAGCACAGGTTGGGGGCTGGGTGTACATTAGTGCTTAGGAGATGTCTCCAGCACATCCTTATTAGGAGTCATACCCAGATGGAGCACATACCACAAGCCTTTGAAAACAGGAGAGAGCTATGACAAGGAGAGAGGGAGGAACAGAATAATCCCCAAGTGTAACTCTCAGGGGCACTGCATCCACCGGAAGGCAACAGATCCTGCTGGGATTCCCAGGAGACAAGATATTATTTCAATGAAGCTTATGCCATCTGCTTTTCTATTTTGCATTTTTAATTTCCCTTCTCTGCTCTGCAGTCCCCACCCAGACAGTCTGTGCCTGTCTTACCTGCCAGTCAATGATGTTACAGTTTGTTTTAAAACAGAAGGGGCAATGTGGAAATTGGTTGGAGTGCTGCAAAACAAGCAACAGTTGTGATGGGGGGTTGTGACAGTGGCAGATACACTCATAGCACCCCCCAGCCCTCTGTTGCCTTACATGTAAGCACCTCTTCTCCTTGGTCTAGAGAGTGAGGCACTGTTTTTGGAAGGTTGGTCAGCTGGATGCCAAAAGCAAGACTGAGTGAGTTGAGGTCTCCTGCCATATGACCAAGCAGAAGCTTCGTTCATATCAATGCAGGATTCAAAGTATTAATGATTTTTGGTTTAGATTTTTCTTTGTGAAGGTTCTTTGAAAAAAAAAATTAGCTGAATTGCAAATGTATCAGATAATTTTCCTGTTCTCCTAACTACTCTTTTGTTCTCCTCTCAGCTTAGATCTCATGCTGGTATTTATCTTAACACCAAAAAGAGTGGTGGCTGGTTCTAGTCACCCATGAAAGGAGAAGCAAGTGTCACAAAGCTGCCTTTGGTGTAAGCTGCTGTAATTCAAGTATGTAAACCACCAGTCTAACCAGAAACTTTCCTTGCTTCAAGAGGTACTGTAAAGCTGACAGTGCAGAATTATTTCATTAATTAGTAGGATACTAACACTTTCCTCCAGCCAGCTGCATTGTAGAATGTTGCTTTTTTTCTCTAGGAGACAGAACAAATCATTCTTAGAGCAGGGCAGCCACAGCCCAGGCAATGCTGGGAGGGAAATCCTACTCGTGGGAAGCCTGGACCAACTTGGTAGGGTGAACTTTTGGGCCCCAGCCTGGCCTCTTAGCTATTTGTATGACCAGAAGGAGATGACAGCATATGAATGCCCACAGTGGGACTTGAGCCAAGAAAATGGCTCAGGGAGAGCTAAAAAAGTCATGGAAGATTTCATTCTCTGACAAAATAACCATAGTGCTCAGCCTCCAAGGAGACACTTCAGATGAGACCACCAAGGCTTCTTGTCTGCTTCTGCTTCTTCCCATATCAGCCCCACTCCTTCATTTTAGGATGTATAAACATCCTAAGCTTTTCCTTGGTGACAGCAGAGAAGTTCCTATATCTGTCTCCCGCAGTCTCTAGCTAGGGCTGGGGATTCTGCAAAGGGACACCAATCAATGTGTCCATGTGGACACTTCCAACCACTGAATTATTCTAGCTGTATTATTGAATTAGTTCTTGCTTGTTAACAAGATCCTCAGAAACCTCAAGCAAGTCACTGGAATACTGTTTGCTTGGACCAAGCAAAACTGGTAGGGGCTAAACAGCAACAAAAATGCTGTCACGAGGACATAGAGGATGTTGTTCCCTGGTGTGCTTGACTTGGACAAGTCTGAGAATTTAATTTATGACTGAGCCCTATCTTGGTGGAGATTGAAGTGAACAGAGAAGATAATCGGTTCAGGGACAGAGGCTGATGACATGTCTGTGGTGTTAGCTCCTGCCTTCCAGCCTGCTGCTGTGCATTCATGGCAGATACTGAATTGCTGTGTGATTAGGGAGGAATATTACTAGGAATATCAGTAGGAACTACAAAGCCCTCAGGGTTCAACATGACAAAATTGGTGCTTTCTGGCTGAAACTTTACAGATCGTCTCTGATCCCAGTAAAGGACAGACTGCCTTTATCTCCCCATATGGCTCCTGAGACTGGTCTTTCATTTGGTGCAGTTATTTAGCCCCCTCTCCTAGGGCAGGGTGTGGATTCAGAGCTTGTTTTAAAGCTCTCCATTGAAGAGCCACAAAGTGCACAGCAGAGCAACCGTATCCCATTGCTGTTCTAAAGGGTGCCATGCTCAGAGACCCCTTTCCAGGGCTGCTCTTGCCTCAGGCCAAGATGCAGAACTGGCTCTGGAAGATGCAGTCCCAAACAGAGCAGGGAGCAAGCATCTTGTGTAGGCCAGAAGGCTCCATACCTGCCTGCAGTTGTGTCTCCTGAGTCATTGCTTCCCAGTCTGCTTCACAACTTGTGGCTTCTTGAGCTTTTCATACAGAAAACAAACTAATAAAGGGAAGTTGGAGTAGACTGGACAAATCAGTGCCATTAGTGTATCATTTTGTCAGTACTTCAAGTACTGTACTATTCCCAGTTGCTCTTTTGTAACAAGGTGATTAATGCTAATTAGGTTCAGCAGCTGTTGTTTCTGGGAAGATGCTCTGTAGGTAAATTAGGGAAACATTTTATAAAAAAGCTGTAACTCTTAAGCTAGGTCCCCAGATTCCAGCTCTGTTGAGAGAACTGCAGAGTTCCATATCCATAACTGTTTGCATGGCGACCTCAAGTGACATCATTACCTTAAGTGCACAAAGCCATTCTGCTCCCCTGGGAGCGCCCATTTCCTTGAACACAGTCTGTGCTCTGTAGGGGGGAGGACGGCAGTGTGGAAGCCAGAGAACAGGAGTGGTTCAGCACTGCTATTGATTTTCTTCATGAAGACAGAAGTGCAGCCTACCACTCGGAAGTCTCACGGAGCTTGGGAGGCATTTATTTAAGCATTATTTCATCTGTTACCATTCTTTTCATTTATAAGAGAAATGGCATGCACAGGGTTATGGTGGCATCGTTTCTGTAGGATATCTCCAGGCTCTTTTTGGAGGGGATAAGAGAGTGAACAGCTGCATCACATTAAGGGCAGAAGGGCTGTCTGCAGACAGAGTAGCAGAGACGTGGGCAGAAAAATAGTTCTGACAGGCATATTATTGCAGATTACTTAGAGGAGAAGTAGAGGGGTAGAAAGGAAGAAGTGCATGAGATGGGCTTGGGTAAAGAGCAAAGCCACTTAGAGAAACTGGAACAAAGCACTGGAGTTCAACAGAGAGCTCTAGGCAGCAGGGAGTATGTAAAGGAGGGGAGATGGAGGGAAGTCAGCAAATCCCAAAAGCAAAGCACGAGCACGTGAACATGGGAATAATGTGGCATGAAGTTCACCAAATGGCCTTGATTTTTGTGTCACTGCCATTTGCTTGATTTGTTATGCCACTGCACCAGGGCTTCCCTGGCCTTTTCCAAGCCTCCCCCAGGATAGGTCCACCTCTCCTGTGCCTTGTTCCTGGACAGAGACCTCACTGGCCATCAGCCACACACCCACTCATGTCTTGTGTTGCTCACACCACTCTTGGCTAATATACCTCCAGATAAAAGGTCATGAAGGAGGAAGCTGTAAGGTAACTGAGTAATTTTTGGGTATTATCTCACCATCCTTTAGCCACTCCATATTTTTACAGTAACTACAGATCTGATAGTCTGGGAAAGAGAGTTAATCCCGAAGATCTTCTACACAAATTATGTTACTTTGTATTGAGAATGGACCAAAGCATCTGGAGTCAGGGGCTTCGTGCCTGAAGCAGAAGACCAGAGCTGCAAATTGCAGGTTCTCTTTGTGTGACCCACCACAGTCAGTCAGCTCAGAAGGTTGTGAGGCAAAACAAATTAAGCAGAGTATTCAGATTTTCTGATAGAAGGGAGGAGAAATTCAGTAGTTGAAGTAGTGATGATAATCAAAACTACCCGGTCTAGCAAAGCCGAATCCCAGGAGGCAGCACCACGGAGTGGTCTCTTCAGAGGTCTCATTACACAAGTACCCATTACTCTCATCACTTTTCTGTGAAGTGTATAGAAAGCTGGCTTAAAAGAGAGATGTCCCTAGAGGTGATTTACAGCTTATTCCTGACATTAAAAAGACCAACACCAGCTGAGATGATAAGGCTGCCTGCTCAGGTGTTGGTATCTTTAACAAAATCAACACAGAAAAGGGCAGTAGTACTGTTTTCTAGCTTCTCAGAGCCCTGTGTCCTCAAATGTAAGTTAGGCGTGTTCCTCTGGCCCACCATAGGATAACATTTTCCCTGTTCTGAATTACCCAGGTGTTACTATTTCTGTAATTACTTCTGATTTCTCCACAGGTAGGGGATCATCTGCACAGCACTCAAGGGAACAAATATATCCCAGTGTAATTAATGTAAATTGACTCCAGAACAGACCACAGTATCTAAGGACAATATTGGATGGTGCATTTTTTTAATGTGTGTGGTTTATTAATGATGAGCCTTAAACTGTACCTGATGGTTAATTGAATTTGTTCTGATTTTTCAGTGATGTGGGCTCCCATTTTGTCTTCTCTGTGCTGCACACTCAGCTCTTGACAGGGAAAGGTTACTGTCTGCTTATTGAATGTGGGAACTAACATGCTCCATCAGCAGATCAAGCTCTATTAAATAGAAATAAAACACACTTGTCAAAAGGAAGGAGTGTGGTCTGGTGTACTAAGTTCACTGCAGTTCTTGGTTTTTAACTGCTGTCCTTATGCACAGAATATGTTCACAGCACCCCAAAAACCTCATGTTGCTTCTCTGAAGTCTTAAAGGATCTTTTGGAAGCTCGAAAGGACACCAAAACCTTGGTGTGCCACAGCAGGAGAGGAGAGTGGATGAGTATGTCACACACATCATGTGTCCTGCCAATAGCAGAGTCCTGGTTCGGGGCGGGTACCGTGGTGGTGTTGGATGCAGACCTCATCTGAGCATCAACAGAGATACATCCAGTGACTCCTTCTGCTGTGAACCCAGGGACAATCTTAGTCCCAGGCTCAGCAGACAGTGCGGCATCCAGCCATGCACAGCAGAGATTCATCTGCCAGACCCAGCCAGTGGTGCCGCCAAAGCACCACCTGCAAGGCCAAGCTCTGATGTGGCAGGCAGGGGGATGTGCCATGTGGAATGGTGGAGGAGAGGTGAGATAGAAGCTGCAGCCACAAACTAAGTACAGTTTTTGCCCAGTTAGCAACAGTCGAATTCAATCACGTGCCATCGCTTTTGGTTCGGGGGTCTGGGGAGGAGCAATTCCCAAAAGCAGGAAACAGCATGGAAGAAACCACAGAGGTTTCCTCTGTCGTTTTACATGGAGGGAGAACTGGTTGAAGCAGGTTGTGGAGCAAAATGGGCCTATACTGGGCAGAGGCAGAAGAGGCTGTTTTCTAGATCAGCAGACTGGTAGAAGCAACTCCTCTGCAGCTTCAGCTGTTCTCATCATTTCAGCCTCTTATACCAACCAGCACCACTTCTTAGGGAGAAGTTTTAGGGATGGAAATTAAGCTGTAGTGGAGGTGGTAGGGCTAGTTGTGCAAAGAGGCCTTTGGATCTTGCAAGTCCTGACAGGGACTAAGAGGGAGCCTTGTTCCCTGATAGTCCCTTCACCCCTGGCCATGACAAGGCAGTGATCTCTCCAGGAAAGACCACAGTCCTCCTGCTCTGACACCTCTCTTCTGACACCTCTCCTTTTCTTTCAAACTTCAAACTTTTGGCACAACTGTCTTCTTATTCTGCTTTGCAGATGTTCTCTATAAAGGAGGTCACACTGAAGGAAAATGAAGCTGCTTTTATGGGTGCCATATATTTACCAAGATGAGATTTTATTTAAGAAGTTATAAAGTCACAGCAGTAATTGGACAGTCTGATCCTATTTCTCCAGTTGTTAAACACAACTAGCATTCAAAAAGCCTTAATTGCTGCCTGAATCATGGCTAAACAGCTTGTGCTGAGGGTGTGTTTTTATTGCATCACTTATGGAAATGAGACTGTGCAGCCCAGTACTGTGCAAAATAGCTGTAGTCTTCCATTCTAAACATCTTCCACAAGGAAAACCATCAAATCTTAAAACATTTGAGCATTAGTTAACCTATAGAAAAGCATGCTCTGTAGACAATATTTTTATCCTTTCTCCAGGTCCAGCTGCAAGGGGAAAGCAGGGGTAACATGTACATTCTTGGCAGATGGGCCACATCTTTATCAAAGAATCATCTCCAGCTTCACCTGTATAACCATTGTGATCCATTTGTGTCTACCTCCTACAAGTAGTCGACTCCTGTCTTCTCCACGCTGATCAGTGAAGTCATTCATCCTCATTCTTAGAGGCTGCACAGCTGAGCTGTTGCTCTCAGTGACTCCTGCCTTCCTTCCACTCCCCGTCCCTTTCACCTGTGAGCTCTGCCCAGGTCTTTTTCTTTTCTTAACTCTGCCTTAGTTGCTCCACTCACTGCTTGCCTTGAGAAGAGCTTGACTTGATCCAGCCTAAGCCCTTGTGAATGCAGAACTGTTCCAACTCTTTGTCTTATAAAGTAACAATGTTTATAGCACAATAAAATAAATTCTCAACAGGGTTTTAAGGTGATTCTATTGCAAACCCAAAACCATTCACTTTATGTTTGCTACAACTTTGATTTTTTTCTATCTTGAGCTCTTAAATGGAGAACAATCCCCACTTTTGCCAAACAACCTACATGCCCTCCTTTTTGATCACTGCTATGAAATTGGTACAATTAAGTCAGCAGGTGTAAAGTCTTCTGGAGGAATGATGCAGTTCTTCTGTCTAGCTCACCAGTCTGAATTCATGAGTTTAAAAGTACTTTCTTCTGTGAGTAAACACTGAGCTGGCTGTGAGAGGAAGGTTTAATCACACTGGGTGTTTCAGAGCTGTGGGCTGCTGGCAGCTCCTCTGCTGCAGCACAGCTCTCAAGTTACTCCGTGCCAGAAAACAGCCCCTCTGCGGCCTTCATCACTGCCCAGCCTGAAAGAAAGAGCTGATTTAAAAAAAAAAAAAAAAAAAGATTTCCTATGATTTATTTTAAATACTGGTTGTAGGATTAGAAAATTGATAGAAGAGTACAAGTGAGTCAATTGAATAATTTCATCTGAAAAACCACATTTGACATATTAAATGACACTGCTAAAAATATGTCTTGAACAAGGCTAGCAAATTTAATTTTTAAAGTGATGCTGTCAAACATGGGTAGTTGGGAGTCCATAATGGAGGCTGCTTTTAAAATTCAGATTTTCGAGTTTTGCTTACATTTTTTGAAAGAAAAATAAGTACCCTGGGCTTAAACTCCGTAGTAAACACTAGCACTGCTTTTTTTTCATAAGTTCACTAAAAGAACATATAACTGTTTCCAACATATAACTGAGTTCCAAGACTCTTCACAAATTTATGTCTAATTCACAACATGGTTTTGACTAAAAACTTCGGGAGACTCAGGTCACAAAGCAGCTGTGTCTTTTATAGCTACAGACTTCCAGCCAGAACATGAAAAATTCAAGTTCAATTTCTTTTTCTGCCTGAATGCTTCAACTGTCGGGTTGGAGTGTGGCTTTATTCTGCCTCTTATCTGTTGGGCAGGGGGTGAAGCAAAATGTGAATGCAAAACTTTGACATAGCTATTTCTGTGCAGGCAGATGTCATATTCTTGGTTCCTTCCAGCTCACATAGCTGACTCACTTCTACCTGTATGCAGAAGAACCAGAATACGCGACAGTCCTTTGAATTTGGCTTTGAGTCCTTTGGGTTTTCTATCCTTCACTGAAAGGGAATGACCAGCAATGCAAGGAGGTGATCTTATCTGATTTGTTGGCAGTGGTCTTCTTTCTGTCTGCAGTTAAACATTCCATCTCCCCAGAAAGTAGTCATGACTGCATCTGTTAAGGCTGTGGCTGCTTTGGGTCTTGTTGACTATGTGAATTGAATCACCAACAGGACATTCATCTGACCTAGAACACGGCTGTAATCTCTGTAATCTGTTTGCAGGGAGGGCAGATAGAGAAAGAGAAAAGGGCAGGAGTGAAGAGGGGAAAAAGGTAGTGCCAGTGGTCTGCATTTGCCTGGTAATGACCATCAGATGGGAAACGACCAGGATGATCTGGAGAGTTCTCAGAAGAGTGGAAAAGCCTCATGTGAAACTTCTGTCTTACTGAGGATTGATACCAACATGCTTGATTTGGCAGTACATTTCCTGGAGCACTGAATGGGTACTTCATTCCCAACCTGTTTCTTTTCTTCACCTTACAGAAATTCTTTTTCACCATGAGTACAATCAAGCAATGGGAAAACTTTTCCCAGGAAGGTAGTGTCATCTTAACATTGAGGGTTTTGTAAATCTGAATGAATATAAAGCTCTCAGCAGCTCAGTCTGATCCCAGGGCTGATGCTGCTTGGAGCAGGACATTGTACTAGAGAGCTCCTGAGGTCTCTTCCAACATGAGTAATCCTGTGATCCTGTTTCTGGTTAGGACTCCAGTTATTTTTTTAAGATGTTATATGGTTTCTGCTTGCTACTGGGAAAAAAAGAAAAAAAAAAAAAAAAAAAGGTCCTCTTAGTGATTCTTTTGGGTTCGCAGCACAAACACAACTGGATTTGCAGAGGTAGACTTCAGGTGACCGGTGTGCACTGGCACACAAAGCAGTCCTGTGGTATGCCCACTGGTAAACAAGAAAAACCCAATTGCTACTTGATTTTCACTGCATTATAAATATTCTTCTTTTTACATTTTAGTTATTGCTTTCTGTTCTCTCTCTTTAATTCACCAAACCTTCTTGATTTTACAGTTGAATATTAAAACTATTAAAAATAATTTTCTCTTTTGCTTGTATCTCCTACTGACTGTGGTGCACAGACAGGGAGATTTGTTCATTTACAGATGTGTTTCATAACTTGCATTTTTTCCATAGTTCTCAATGCTGGGTGATTTTTTAATACCAGCAAGCAGCTGATTACTTTTACTGACTATGTCCTAGCAAAACAAGGGCATTTCCAGATGGAACATTACAAAGCAGAATAAAAATCAAGGTGTTTGTGCATGTGTTTGTGTGAGGTGACAATCAAGCTGCTGCTAAGGTGGCTGTGCAACACCTCCATTTCTTAGACCAATTCGAGCTCTTCTTGCTGTTGTCTCTACTAGACATTGGAAAAGGCACTTGTATCTTAGACTGGCAGATGGATTTTTTTTTAATTATTTTTTGGCTGTGATTTGGATTTTTAAGGGGACTTTCCAGAAGAAGATCAAGACTCAGAGGTTGGCTGTCCCACAGAGATCCCTGCCTGCTGCATGCCACAAATAATGTAAGAAAAGACAGAATAAGAAGAAAAGCGAAGGAATCCTCCCATCCTGAGTTTTTCCCTTTTGCATTCCGTTTTTCCCTGTAGAATGGGGGAATGAATTTGAATCAGAGAAGATTAAAATCCACCCTGAAGGGTGAGGTTGGCTATTTTAATAACTTAAAAAACACTGGTTTGATCTTCTTATTGAGATTTTAGGGTAGGAATGGAGGCAGTGGGCAGGTATTCAAGACTGTTAGAGGTGTGGAGATTCCCTTGGGAAAAAGGGAATGTTGGTCTTTAGCAAACTGGTTCTGTTCCTGGTCTTGGAGTTTGGAACAAGGCTGATTGTTCCTAACAATACATCTAACAAGCTTCCAGAACAATACTAAAACTTTTCAAAGGCAGGATACAACAGAAAATGTCAGACCTTATAGGCCAGCTCTGTAATCCAGAGGCAGAATCACAGAATTGTGAAAAATAGACCAGAGAATATTTGAGGTCTTAAAATTGAAGACTGATGACTACATGTCTTCCGGTCCTTCACCTCAACAAATTATTTTCTCTGGCTCCTGAGTACTCATAATGTGGTCAGTGCTCAAGAGAGCCCTTAGCAGTGGTTAACAAACAAGGCTGTGAGAAGGCTGAGTGCTCTGAGCTCTGCTCGGTGGAGGAGATGAGGTTGTTAGGTGGAAGGGAGTGTAACAGGGACATGTCATGATTTGTAAATGGACATCACTGAAAAACCTAGTGTTCAGGGCAGTCCTTCAAAGCCTCTGGCGTTTGCTGCATATACACAGATCCCTCTGCCAGTCCAGCAGTGTTGAGGTTACCCTGCTGACTTCAAGTGGAGACCATGGTCCTCAGAGCCTTCCAGAGGGAAAGTGCCCCATGAGCACCATCTGCCCAGGCACTGACCTTGCTTTGTCCCTTCACTTGGAGGCTGTCCGAGGTCCCTGTTGAACGCACTCTCAGGGTGATGCCTTGCCCCATCCCCAGCACCTTGCACTGCTGTTGTTAGTTGTTGGTTGGCCTCCATGGGGTCTGTTCCAGATGACCAGACTATGGAGCCAGTGATGAATCCTAAGTACATTTTTTCACAAGGTCGGGCAAAGTCACCAAAGAGCTTTTAAAGCTGCAAGTAAAGTAAACCATATGGTCACGTCTCCACCCACTGGTATAAATTCATGCTGCCTTAGTAGCATTAGAACCCACTTTTCATCCAGTGTGGGTTTTTTTTTTTTCTTTCCCTCCCTTTTCTTCCTGCAGCTGGGAGGGAGGGGGGTAACTTTTGTTTTGGGGCCTCTTGATATTTGCCTTCAGCCAGGGATTAATGGCCACACCAATGTGCAAAGTTTATCTGTGTTACTGCTGTTGTAAGGCAGCTTCTCCAGAATAGACATGGCAGGGACACTTTGTTAGAGGTCTTGTTAATTCCAATTCACAGCTTTTAAGCATGAAATCAATTCAATTTACAGAAGAAAATACTTTCTGCCTCTGGTTTCCAATACAGTTCTCTCCAGAGGGACATGGAAGGGCAACAACTCTCTGTGCCTTTCCCACCAGACATTGCTGCAGACCTGACACCATCAGAGCTATTCTGACAGCTTTGTCATAGTGTGGTCAGGAGAGGAGATGCAAGTTGCTTTCTTTTATGTTTTACTGGACCCTGGAGACCTGGTAAGAAGAAACCTTGTTTCTGTCATCAGGCTGAGTCAATATGACTTAAGATGCCCAAGGAACGGATGCAGGGGATAGAAAATTGCTAGTTTGAGTTGTTTTTCTTTTTGTCTTCATTTTTTATCCCTCTGAGCTCCAAGTCAGGAAATGTCTCCTGTATGGCTTTGCTGGATTGTCTCTTGGGTGATCAGAAAATGTTGATTCTTATTTTCATTGTCCCAGTACACACACTGCCCAAGGAGAAACTCTGCAAAAGACAGCATTGCCGATCAGAAATTGCCCTCAAATTTTAGTTTAAATGCCATCCCAGGAAAGGACGAGGCTGTCAGTCGCTTGGCTTCCTCCACATCTCTACTGAAGAGAACTTAAAGGTTTTTTATTCCCTGAAGCTTGTCATTGCCCTTCCATTCACCTCATAAGTGCAGCTGTTAGAAGCTACAAAGACCCGTTGAAAGCAGAGAGTACTTTCTGTCACCCTTTCCCTCAGCTCCCAGCTTTTCATGGACCTTTTTCTGCACTGAGTGTGCCACCATCAGTGGGCCAGAGAGACTGTCCGAAACTCTAAGTGTTAAAGCTACTTCTGTTTGGCTCTTGACAAAAGCCGGGCTCTTCCCTGCATATTGTGTGTGAGAAAGGGATTCCAGACTTGAGAGAGTCCTCCCTACACTTTCTTGAACTTCTCTCAGGGGAACTGCTGCCGCATTCCCACTGCACATCTCCTGCAGTCATCCCAGTTCAGAGACAGTTTCTGATGTCGTTTCACAGTGAAGTTGTCTTAAGGACAGATAAACCTGTCACCTTTATTTTCTGTCCCTAGGCTAATTTGAGATATATAGTATGACCTGAAAGTTGCTTGGGGAAAAATAGTGAGGGAAAAAATGATGACGGGTGATACAACGAGCCATGCATGCAGCTGGTTGGCAGTGGAAACCTGTGTTCTTGATTGAAGTCAGATTATGAACAGGAAAATTACAAGAATGTATAGCAAAAAGAAAAACAAAGCAAACTTTTGTCTTAGCTTGTATCTTTGCAAAGGGTCTCTGAAATCACACCATGCCTTGTGATTACAAGCCCCTGCTCTTCATGTCTTTTTGCTTTCAGTTGGAGTCTGTAGGATTTAGTTCACTGCACATCCTGCCTGCTCCAGCAGCAGCCAGCCAGCATCTCCCCACTGTCTTCTCCTCTGCCTGTCTACCTGGCAGCACAACCTGCCTGAAGGGCAAACAGGTCATTTCTTAGAAAGTCCCTGATATATACTGAACCTTATAAAGTCCTTTATATAGACCTTTTTACTTTCCTTTGTATAACCCGCCCTCCTCACTCCTCATTGCATCATTAAATTCAACCCCCCTCTGTTGTGCTTAAGTGTATGTGTACAAAAGTTAAAGCCTGATGCATGTCTTCATTATCAAAAAATAATTCAAACTGAAGTTGAAACCAACTTTACATCACTGAAACACCTACTATCCCAGCTGTCTGTAGTCCTTATGTACAGTCTCTTTCTTGTCTTAATTTCCTCAGGCAAGCAACTGCATCTTCTGTACACGTTCAGTAGTTCCTTAGCTCTCCTGCAATAAAGCCTTGCTTGATGAGACCCTCGGGCTGTTTCTCTCCTCTTTTCTTCTGGTCTTACAACTCTTCTGTTCCTTTCATCTCTCCGCAGCTCAGTCAGGCAGACAGACAGGTAGCTGTGCAACAATAAGCCATATGTTTATATGCAGTTGACAGTTTTAGCTCTCAAATGTGCCAAGTGAAGCTGAAGATGTGCGTGCTGTGGTGCAACACATACATGACCTAGGCATGCAAGGGGCATAGAAATGATGATAATTCTTGCATTGCTTTTACATGTCTCCTTCCTTTTCTCTTAGAAGTCCTGTAGGTAGTCCTTAGCTAATGGTCTTTTGACAGGAAAATCTAAGCTGGGATTTTTCCTCCCTTCAGTGCATACAGCTGGTCAGGGTGGAGGGAGGTAAAAATGTTGGTCTGCCAGAATTTCTGCCTCACTGGTTCATTTAGGAGAGAGAGTCAGATAGCAGGGATTCAGCAGCTGCAGCATTGCCAGCAGTCTCATTTAGTGCTACGGTGTTGAGAGCAGGCAGCTGAGAGGAAGAATTAGGAACCACCTCTGCCTGCTGTTTGGAGGAGGTGGACCTGTTTGCCAATCAAAAGGCATGAGTCTTTGCAGGATTAATAGTGTGTGGAATGAGACACAGGGTCTGACATTCAGTTTTGGTTACACCTGCCTCCCTTTTGCCTAAACTCCCAAATGCAATGTTAAACCTTGTTCAGGCCAGCAGTGTTTTAGCACCCACCCTTTCTCCTTTGGGGCTGCCTGTGGCTCAGCAGGAGCAGCCCTGGGATGGCAATGCCATAACCTTAGCCCTGAAAGGACACGCCAGCACCTGACAGCTTGTGTTAGCAAACCTCTTTTGAGCATTGCTGCTCCACACACTGTCCCAGCAGAAGGGGGCAAAGGTGTGAAATACATCAGCATTAAAATACTAGACTGTGACATGAACTTATTCACATCGGAGTTCTGTATTAAGAACTGTCATCATCTTTCCCTCTACATTGCTGCTTTCCTCAGCATGAGTCAGGCTTTCCCTGAGCCCCTCTGAGCTCTGCCTGCCTCCGGAACTGCTGCTCCTTTGACAGAGGCTTCAGCTCAGCAGTGCACACGCCTGATATACAGCTGCAGGGATGTGCAGTTTGGGATGGCATCTGTCACACCCCAGCCCTGCTTCCCCTCCTGCAGCACAAAAAGCAGCAGCAGCCGGAACCTTGCCTTTCATCTAGTCTTTCAAGCCCCTGTCTCAAGGGTTTCAGCAGGGACATAGGTTTTCTCTGACCTGCCTTGTTTCCCTTTGGCTGCTGGAAGCATGCCTGTGTTTTGTCACCAGTCCCTTTGAGAAGTGTAAGAGAAGGGCAGATGCCAAACTCTGAGCCCTGCAGCTACAAGGAGAAGGATATTAAGGACCATAAAAGAGCTGGCAGCAGCATCCTGCTATCCTCCAGTGGCTAACACCCACAGGTAGCAGCCCTGCCTGCGAAGGCAGACAGGAGAGTCAATCCCTGAGGATGGAAGAAGGTGCAATCATTTAGATATGGGACTAATCCCTGTGTGCAGCCGTGATTTCTCTGCCAAAGCAGGGTCTGAGCTGGAGAAGGAAGGTGGCAGCACGCTGTTCTCTGCCAAGGCACCCTACAGGGAGCAGATTGTTCATCCAGTGAGCCCAGTCCTTCAGAGCATGGCAAAGCCTGAGGTGAAGCCATGAGCTTTCTCTAAACTCTTTGCTAAGAGAAAGAGAGCAAAGGAGCTCCTCCTTGAGGTGAGCCACCCACCCCAATCCAAATACCAAAATGACAGGCTAGGCCCTTTCAAACTGTACTTGCAAGGTCTCCAGCTGCCCTGGATAAATCCTGCCTGCCTCCCTCCTCACTGTCTGGCAGGACTTCAGAGGAGAGGAGCAGCAGCCTTTGAGCTGCAGGCAGGTATAACCTGTCTGCAACACTGGGCTGTCCCCAAGGGCCACCACGTCCCAGTGATCTGGCAGCAGCCTCAGATGCCACCCAGGCAACTCCTGCAGATGCTGCTGGAGCAGGAGAGAGAAGTGTCACAGCATGCTGCACACAGGAGTTCACACAGACATCTCGAAGACAATAGGGGCCACTATCCCTCTGAAATAGAATTCCTGCCAGCCTAATTAATGAAAGCTTATTCAGCAGATTGGTTAATCATAAACTAATTTTTAAAAAAAGCAAAACTAATTGAGCTCTAAGGCTGTGTATCAAATTTCTAGACTGTGGCAGACTCTGTAAGGGAGGGATCAGGTCAGTAATCCTGTTAGGGGAGGAGGTTTGCTCTCTGGGACAGCTCTGGCTGAGCTGCTCGTGATCCAAGTGCCCAGGACTGGGGGTCATTAATTGAATAGCAGGAAGAGGCACCCTGAGCTGTACATATCCTGTTCTCCTGTAGAGACTCAAAGTAAACAGGCAATTCATCTAGTGAAACAATGTCTGAAAGTCCTCTTCTGGGGAAGGTGACTTGCCCTCCAAATACTGTGCTGATAAGTAACGCATTTTCTTTCCCTTTTCTAGGTAAGAAACAGTAGATACTGTACTACAGAGCAGAGATTTCTCAAAGCATGGTGGGGTGAGGAGTATCCATCCATTCAGCCTGTTAAGCATCCTGGTTGCCTGTCTCTGTCTGCTTTCATCTTATTAAATAAAAAATGCAGAATTTTGTTTGAAATGCACAGATTTGTAGAAACTCAATGCAGCAGCTGATAAAGCAGAATCGATCAGATATATGACGTTTTGCTGCTAAATAAAACCAGAAACATGGCTTGGACTGTCAGCTGCAGTCCCGTCCTGGGAAGAGTCCCAGAATCTTTCCCAAGAACAGTGCTGGACTCAGTGAGCTGCATGTCCCTTCCAAGCTCATGTGCTGCCTGTGGAATTAGCACTTACAACTTTGATTGTAAGTTGATGGGAACTTGATGGGAACTACTAGATGAGAACTCAACAAGTCATTCCAAACAGGGGTCTCTGTGGGCCAGTGAAAGCTTTCCCAGCTGCAACATATTAAAAAGAAATTGAATCTGTAGTTTATCTAGACAATATAACCCATGCCTCTACCACAGGCCAGTCTTTAGCATGCAGGCATGGACATTTGACTAAGTGCCTTTGCAGTTCAAGCCTATTTTGCTAGACTCTGTTCAAGTGGTTTTTATACAAATACACATTGCATGATGACCTCCTGTGTAACCAAAGGCTGTGAGTATTCAGGGAAGCCAGTTTGTACTGTTACTCTCCTAAATACACATTACATTTACCACATGCATCAGTGACCTTTATGCTTCCTCATAGAACATCAGGACTCAGAACAAACGTGATGTAGGCACTAATATTGCCTCTGTTTATCTGGTAGATTATGCCTTTAGCATAAGTGATGTTTTAAATGAATTGAGCTATTTAAATGAAGGTAGTTAAATTGCACTTAGTAGAGTCCTTTTTATTTTTGTGTGCAACATCATTCAGCAGGGTCAAGTAAATGGATTTGACTTAAACCTGTGTTCACATGAGTAGAAATGGTGAGGGAGCATTTTTAGATCTTTCCAGGTGAAATAACTTAATTTTCTTTGTCCCTTTAAAGTATGTTAAAGGAGAGAGTAGCTCTATTTTATGAATTATATTTTGTAGAGATCTGTTTGTAAAGTGAAACATTTTAGCTGGCCTTGTCAGGATACAAATGCTTCCCCAGATATCTAATTTTTTTCTTCTGGCTGGCAGGAAAAATGTTCTTTGAAAAGTACATGAAAATACCAGGTAAGACCCTTTCTGAAGGTAAATGTGGAAAATGGAAAGAAAATTGCATTTAAATATAACCAATACTATTCATATATTCCAGTTTTGACAGTGATAAATCTTTATATGCAGTATTTTGCAGCCATTAGGAATAAAAGTCTCAATTCTTTAAAATTAAGTGAAAAAGCACATGCTGAATGAGAACAAAACAAATGCCCTTGTGAGGTGGGAGCTGTGATAATAGACGCCTTTGAAATCAGTACAGAAAGATGTTCAAAGATAAAGGGACATGAATTGCTGCCTGCTGCTATATACTCACAACCTGTGTGAATAAAATGGCTGCAGAGACAGCTCAGGCAGAAGGCTGGGAGCAGGATTCCCAGTCCTCTGCTCCCCTGCTGCCACAGGTGCTCCATGTGGCTTTGAGATAAATCAGTTAAATAGTTTTTACCAGCTGTAAAACACAACCTGCTGTTTTACAAAGGTGGTTCATGATTGTGTAGTGACATGAAGAAGGAAGATGCTCTGTGTCAAAATACTGCATTTTTTTTCCCTCCAGGGTTACAGCCATAAGGTTTTCTCTGCTGTATGTCTAACTGCAGGGAATGACCTGCTCTCCTACGTGACAAAGCACAATAGTGGGTATAAACAGAGAAGTCATTGCTTCTTATCACATGAGGGCCAGAAAAATGAGCTTTGGTTCAGGAGAATGAGCAAGGACATGCAGCTGGAACATAAAGCCACTTTTGAAGATGTGTGTGGTATAAAGAGATATTATCTTTGGACAGGACCCAAGCACTCCTTTACCTGTTCTCTGTGCTGAGAAAGAGTGCTTTGGTTTGGTATGTGTTTTCTGAAGGGAAACACAAAACTAACATCAGCCACGCCATCAAGAACCTCTCAGTAAGTGGTGCAGGCACATTTTAGCTGGGCATTACTCCAGAGTGAGCCCTGCACTGCTGTTCGTACAATGCACTGGCTGCTGCTTTTTGTACCTGCTACACAAGAAGTGAAGAGCTGCATCCTTGAATAAAAAGAGAAAAAACATTAACTTTGTACTCCCTAGGTCATTCACCAGTTCTTGGGTCAGGCCTCCTTAGGAGCTGAAGGGAGCCTAAAGCCACTCCCAGCACACTGGTGTTTGTGCCAGCTCTCAGCCATGCCAAAGGCACAGAGCAGCAGCTGGATCAACAAGACCTATGGAAATTGCTGCTACTTGGATGTTTAAAACCTGGTCCAAGAGAGACTTTGGAAGACAGATCATTCACCTGTTACTGCTAGCCAGTTCTCACAAATAATAGTTAGAAACCAGAAAATAGCTTGCTATCTTCCTCAGGTTTGGCTGGGCCAGAAAAATAATGTGCTTCAGCCAAAAATACTGTGTCTCACCCAAGTTGGTAGTTGGATGACTTAGCTCTCTGACCCCTGCTATCTGAACACTCTTTTCTGAAACCAAGTGAAACAATCCTGATTCAGATGGGTTGGCCTGAATAATCATTGCTGATGCCCAGCTCGAATCAGCTTGAAACCTTATTCCCTGTATTCACAGCAGGGGGCTGGCTACAGACAGATCCTTTTTGTTTCTGCTACTCCTGTTCAGTTAAAGTCACTTTCCTTTTGCCTTTCCTTCCGATGCAGGGAGGCACAGCCATCAGCTGCACTAATGCCACACACGGGCTCACTTGTACACTCTCCAAATCCCCCCAGGGAGCACAGTCCTCACTGGGACCAGTGTGGCCCTGTCACACAGCTTTCCTACACCTTCCTCTTTCACAGCCTACAGGCAAAGCCCCTATTGATGGATGAGTCCTGAAATCTCTCCAAGCAGTGACACAATCCTCACTGACAAATACTCCCTGTCAGAGGTGAAAGGGAGAGAAGGTTTCAGTGTCAGACAGGTGCATGCTAATGTCCCTGAGCTAAGTGATAGAAGTGAGATGAAGTCAGGAATTGGGCTTAAAGAAGTTGTAGACAGCCATTTGTACTTTCTCCCTCCATTTGCTCATGACTGCTTATCATTCAGCAGGATCTGAACACAAGGATTGGTTTATTTACTGCGTAATTTAAATTCTCAGCTTGCTTGAGAAGTTAGTATTCATCGGGGAGTTGCTGCAGTCCTCTGCCTCAGAAACAGTTTGTCTGACTGTGGGAGACAGGGAGGAAAATACATTCCATAATCTCATCTCATTGAGCTTAAATATGGAAAAATATAACTCTGTCACATTGGATTAATTTCTCCTTGTCTTCCCACTGCAGCAGATCTCGTGGTCCACACTGCACTGCTCCCATGTCACAAAGCTGTCTCCTGGTCTGGCAGGTTCACCAGCAGTTGAGTTCAGTTTTCAGGAAAGAGACAGGAGCAGTCAATGCCAAGGAAGCAAATCAGCCTCATCTGCCATAAAACTGTTTGTGCCAACCAGGCTGCCCCAGCTGAGGGGGCTGCAGGTGGTCAAGCACAGTGACCCTGAGGCAATGCAATCCTAAGCCAATCTCCACCCACCACTGTCTGATCAGAGCCAGACTCACTATCTTGGGACAAATGGAAAATGTAGATTTGGGGTGTCTGATCCTCTAGATAGTTCTTCAGCATAATACAGGGTTCCGTGGATCAATCAACAGATTCCTGGGTTGTCTGCGTGCCTCGTGTCACAAAAGGAGTAGTTCTGCAGTAGTCTCATTTGCTACTTTTGCCATTTCTGGTTTGGGGCAGAGTGTAGGCAAAACCAAGGTCCCCTCCCTACATAGCAACATGCACCAAAGAAACTGTTCAGCATTTAATTTTTTTTTTTAATAAAAAGCAGATGTTGTTGAAACTGGTTATGATTTTGTTTAAATGCTGAAACCAGGGAAGTAATTTTAAGGGTTCATTGAAGTCTGATTTTTAGTTTAGACACCTTCATGTTAAGTCCATTCTATTTCACGTGCTCTGTCCCCTCATCATAAAGCAGCTGGACACATCCTGCCAGCTGAGCAGGTGATCATTTTGAATTGCACTGTCATCTCAAGCAGTGCTTGAAATCACTCATTGGACCTGTAGTTCTTCCCATAAGGGGAGAATTCAGCCCCTCTCAATTCAGTCATGGCTTTCTGTAAAGGAGTCCCTCTGTGGGGTTGTGCATCATTTGTCAGCATGCAGTTGTCTGCCCATCCATCCTCTGACACATCCTGGATCAGGCAGGTGAAACCACTCTGGGACAGGGATGGTTTGCTGAGTGCTGGTTGTGCTGGGACACCTTCTTACTGAGGACCTTGCAGGCAACTATAACAGGACACCATTGCCAGACAGGGCACAGGCTGGGCCGTTTACAGTGCTGGTTGTGCCTGCATTTCCATTGATCCTTTATACTTACGTGTTATTCCTGCCTTGCTGAAAGCTCCGTGAGCTGCTTTGGCTGTTGTCACCTTGAAGCAGCACTTGGAGCAGGTGCTGAGTGGCTCAGACAGAGTCAGTGAGCAGCACAGGCTGGTGTGAGGCTGCTATGAAGGCAATGGTTTATTCACTGAGCAGGTTCATCTCTCTTTAAACGATTTTAGCATCCTAAGGGGACAAAGTGTCTTAAAGATGAAGTGACAAGATGGACAAGAAAAGAGGAGCAAGATGTGATATGGTTGGCGGGTCCAGATAAATGGCTGTTCCCCATGCTGTTCTGAGGAACACAGTGGTATTAAAAGGATCTTGGATCCCCTTCTTGCACACTCACACACACAGAGAAACACACAAGCTGCTCCTTTTGTTCTTTTTCTCAGTGTCCAGGATTAGCTGTAATGGAACTGGTGCAGACAAATTCCCCAGTGAGTCAGACTGACAGCACAGCTGTCTGTGTTCTCCAAGCTCTTCACTGAAACAGAAACCAGTGCTGCTTCGCTCCATTCAGACATGGAGACAGGTAGATTACTGGTGGTGGGCTGACTGGCTGGACAGCAGCTGCCCACCAGAGCTGCTCTTATCACTCAGTTGGACAGAGGAGTGAAAACACAATGACAACAGGAGCTTTCCACAGGATCACAACCTCCTTCAGGCATCCACCTGCTCTGGTGTGGGCTCCTCCATGGGCTGCATGGTGGATCTCTGCTGCCCTGTGGACCTCCATGGTCTGCAGAGGAGCCTCACCACGAACTTTACAACAGGCTGCAGGGAAATCTCTGCTCCAGCACCTGGGGCACCTCCTCCCCCTCGTTTTGGACTGACCTGGGTGTTTGCAGGGCTATTTTTCTCACAGATCCTCTCTCCTCTGCAGTTTTTTACCCTCTCCTTTCCTAACTATGTTATCCCAGAGGCTCTGGTGGCCAGTGGCAGGTTCATCTTGGAGCCAGCTGGAATTGGCTCTGTTGGACATACGAGAAGTTTCCAGCAGCTTCTCACACCTCGGCAACCCTCCACTCCCAAAAACTTGCACACTAACCCAATACATCACCCTACACAGTAACCTTGCTGATGATCAGACAGGATCTTCAGTCCCCTAATTGAACACATTTCTTAATGTCAAAGGCACATGCAGGCTTCTTCATGCCCTCCCAGCCTCCTCTGCTCCATCCTGCTTTTTCAAGAATTGTCTGGCAAATCAGTGAAAAGCCAGAAGTATTTGGTTAAAGCCACACTCCCCCAGCTCTTGCAGCCCTGCTGGTATTGCTGATGGGTGCCTGTTGACTCTGCAAACCATCACACCTGTACTCACAGTGTACTTGGTCGCCCACAGCACTTTCAGGGGAAGGGGGGATGACAAACCCTGTGTGAGTTGGAGTACTCGGGTACAATGGTAAAAAGTAGAACAGCCAAGTGACATGAAAGCTAAACAATTTAAATACTTGCAAAAGACACGTAAAAAGCACCAGTGAGGCTCTACTGTTATAATGCCAGTAATTAGTGATTTCTCTGAAGCAGCCAGGGAGCAGCCTTATTTCATGGTGACTTTCCCATCTCCAAGTCTCTGTGCTTCACCGTGTATCACTGCTATATTAGTTTTTTATTGATCATCCAACAGCAAACTCACCAAACATGAAATAACCAGTGACTGGGAATCAGTCTTTTTTTTTTTTTTTTCATTTGTTCTTATATGTCCCATTTCCTCTGCATTTGGCAGGACTGGACAGAATCACAGAATCCCAGAACAGGAAGGGCTGAAAGGGACCACCGTGGCTCATCTGATCCAACTTCCTTGCTCAAACAGGGTCATCCCCGAGCACATTGCACAGAATTGCACCCAGATGGTTCTGGAATATCTGCAGTGAGGGAGACTCCACACCTTCTCTGAACAATCTGTTCCAGTGCTCGGTCACCCACACAGTAAAGAAGCTCTTCCTTATATTCAGGTGGAATTATATTATTATACTCAGGTGCATCAATTTCTGCCCGTTGCCTTGTGTCCTGCTCAGCCTGGAGAAGGCTTCTCCACCCGGAAGAGCCTGGCTCCATGCTCTTTACAACCTCCCTTCAGATATTTACAGATGATGACATGGTCCTCTCTCAGTCCTCTCTGCTCCAGCCTCAGCAGGCTCAGCTCCCTCAGCCTTTTCTCCTCTCACCGTGTCTTTACTCTGCTGGTTATGCATCTGATTGCAGACTCTGTGAAAGCTGCTTTCATTTCTGAAATTACAGGGGTTTGTTAAGATGGTGGACCCTGAGAGTAACATCTTCAGTAGTGCCTAGATCAGTCACGTTTCTAAAGAGAACTCAGGTACTTAGAGTCTGGGAACCTGGCCTTCAAATAAGCATGAAAACTAGATGGGCTGGAAGCCAGGGAAAGAGCTCACTGCCTAGAAATGCCATGGAGGAAACACCACACAGAAAATGGGCACTGAAAACCTCAGTCCTCTGTTCTGATGGACCTGATGGTTGCTGTGCAAGGCTGGAATTTATAACCCAGAATTACTGCAACAGATTGGCACCCGAAACCTCGCCTGGGGGATGGTGGAAGTAGAAGCAGTTCGTAACACTTCTAAGGCTCAAATACTAGGTTTCTGTGCCTCAAAACGTGATGTGACTCGTGCACATCTCCACCGCCTTCCAGGAGCTTGTCCTAACACACCAGAACTGAGTAAGCCTCCCCCTCCCCCTGGAAGCCAAAATCACATTTTGACCACCAGAGACTCACACCTCATAGCATCCAACAGAGGGAAGAACTGCTGTTTCATGGTTAAGAAATTTGGCTGGGAACACAAGCGTAGTTCTTCCTACCACATTCACGTTGCACTGGGAATGTTCACTAAATAAGTGAAAGGATTAAATAGAAAAGCTCATGTCATTCAGACCCACATATTGCAGTAGGAATTGGTAATAGTGTAGAAATAGTCACAGAGAGACCTATTGGAGGAAAACATGGTTAGTGAAAGTCCAGGTCCATCAGCTGCATGAGTAATCTGAGTTGGAGAGCAGCATTACTGCTTGTGCAGAGGAATCAATACAAAGGAGAGAGTGCTGGTTCATTTAAAAGGTTCAGGCAGGTCTTAACTGCTAGGTAGGAAAATTAAACCTGTACCTTTGTTTCTGAGTCAGGTGTCTTTTGTGCATTATAAGGTCTCCTAAAGCTTTGGCAGCTTGCCTCAGTGCTGTGTATTTGTGTTCAGCTCTGGACCTTCTGATGTAGATGGGTGGAATTTGGGTTATATTTACTGGTGTAAACATTTGCCTCCATAGAGCCCCACTTTATCCCCCTCTGAACAGTGAAATTCAAGTGGCCTGCAAAATACCAGCCTTTTATTCCAGAGACAGAATAAAATGTATTTTGCAAGTTCCAGTACTGAGAAACTACTCTGGTTTAAGGTTTTGACTTCAGTCCTCTATCAGCCTTCTGTCTGTTCATGCCAGAGGGAGTTATTAATCCAATCCCTTTCCTGCCAAGTTCCATGAGCATTTAGTGGCCTCCACTGTCAGTAGGAGCAGGACTGGGCATGGCTTGTAGGAACACGTACTCTTCTCTCCACGTTCCTCATCATCTCAGTCTCTAGGCATCTCTGCTTCTTATTTCTTCCTCTTAAAAGGCAGCCTTGGGCTTGTGTCCTCCTGCTCTGACTTGTGAGAAAGGAACAGAGTTGGCCCACCTTGAATTTGTACACCATAGTAACACACTATTTTTCCACAGCAAGGAGGAAAAGCTGCTTTTTTCTCCAAGGGGAAATAAAATCGGTAAAAGAAAAAAGTTGTCAGCACAATTCACACACTGTAGGGGAAGCAGAAGCAAAACAAATTCACTATTCAGGTTCCTCCATCTAGTATATCCCTGTTACTCAGGCATGCCACGAAAGTAGTTTCCAACATTTTCTCACACTGGAGAATGTTTTTAACTGGTTCCTTTCCTGCCTTACTGGCCCCATGCTCAGCTTTTGCCTACAAACCTTGTCTGTCATGAGATTGTGGCAGTTGGCTCAACTTCTGCAACTCTATTGGTAACTACCTGACTGATCTTCCACAGGAAACAAGGAAATACTTTGAAACAGAAAATTTAATATCAGTTTAGATGAAAACCCATAATCCCTGGGCTCCTATCCCTGCTGGAGGCAGGACTATATTAGTACAGCACAGTATTAGGGTCTGTGCAGCAGCCAGCTGCAGACAGGGACCAGCCCCTTGTCTGCCTTCACTGGGTCTCATCCAGAAGCTCCAAGACCTTAGAGATCTCAAAGACCAGGATGTTAGTGTTTTGGTGTCAACAAGCTGCTGTGAGTGAGTGTACATGAGTTTTAGTCCCTGGTAACCTTGAAGGAAGTGGGACAGAGCTCATGTGGCCTTTGCATTGTCCCTCTGGAGGAGATGTAGCGCTCATGTCCTTCCCTATTAATTCTGCTGTGTCTTTTGCCACTATCAGAGCTGGAGTTCTGTAGCTGTATGGTGGCCAGCTAGGCTGTTGCCCTAATTTTGCTTTTCCCCTTTGTGTCTCATATGCAGAGAAGCAGAGGGAGCTGGCTCGGAAGGGCTCCCTGAAGAATGGCAACATGGGAAGCCCAGTCAATCAGCAGCCCAAGAAGAACAACGTGATGGCACGAACAAGGTAAAGGACTGGAAAAGTACTGATAGCTGTGCTCTAAGATGCAATTCCTGGGGAATTAGCCTGGTCAAGGACAATGTTCATTGCCATTTACCTGCTGCCAGACATGCTGCAAGAGCAGTGATGGCCCTCTCTGGAGCTGGCAGCCCCAAGTGCTCTGTGCTGTGTTGCATCCCATCCCCTGGGAGGATGTAGGGACAGCTGAGCCCAGCACCAGTGACACTGCAACCTCTAGGAAGCAGAGGCAGCCCAGCCTAGTTGATAGGGTTGTCTTGAAGGTTCTGTGTAGTTTCATGTAACACCTAATCCAGCCAGTGGGAAAAGTACTGTGCTGCTTCATGTAACATAAACTGTCTTAGAGCTTAGTTCTGCCTTAGCTGCTTTTATCACAGTAGTTCCTCTGATCCTTTTTGATCGTGACCCCTTCCCCATACTGACTGATTTAATGAAGGTTTGTAAATAATCCATCTCTGTGTGCCTTGTTATACACCCCCTCTGCCCTTGGAACAGCGTGGTCATGCTTTACTGGAGATGCTTTGGCACATCTCTGTATGACAGTATCAGACAGTTCTACAAACTGCTGTAAACAAAGACATTCCTAGCTGAATACTTTCTTTTAGAGTATTTCAATTTTTTTTCCCCATGGAAACTTCAGTATACCAATGTATTACATCCATTCAGAAGAAAGGAAAGATCCTGAGCCCACAGCACTGTCTGCTTTGCATGCTGCTAGAAAGGTGGCAGTTTTTAGTGGGGCACCTCACTTAAAATGACAGAAAAATCTGCTGAATGCTGGGTGTTTACTGATGAAGGGGGAAGTTGCCTGGGTTATCATATTTTAAGCAGAACAGGAGCTGCAGGTCGGAACTCTCTGTATACAGTGCAACTGAGAGATGAGGTTTCTTGTTCACATTAACTCCCAACCCCCAAAATACTTGTCATAAATCATGCCAGGACTTCATCAACTTTTATTTGTAAGCCCCTGCAATATTCATGGGATGTGCTGCATTGCTTCCTCTCTGTGTTTAATTGTTGAGACCATATAATAGAGCTAGGCCCTTCATGGGCAGCAAGAAATGCAGCAACTGTTCTCAGATGGGTTTTCCACACCCACTGTTCTTCCTTGTCTTCCAAATACAAGCTGGAAAGACTTGGTTTCTTTTGGCAGTAGGCTGCATGCTAGTGTGCCAAGAGGAATATGCTGCTTGAGAGACTTGGAAACACTGAAGTTAATGGAGGAAGATGGTTAGGGAGAGAAGATGGGATAAATACAGGTGCCTTCCTGTAAAATTAGTGACTCCTCCTTGGAGATATTGTTTCCAAGCTGCTGATGGAAGGAGGAGTGATTTGAGAGGGGAAGAGCAAAGTAGTGACACCTATTGACAAAAGATTCCAAACAGCCAGCTCAGTTTTATTCCACTTGTGAACATCTGTGAACTTCAGGATGGTTCGGTCTATCTTCAGACAGGGCAGCATAAGGAAGGCAGAAATGACACAAAATTGTTTAAGCAGCTTCTCACAGTGCAGTATATAACTGGAGATACTCCAGCAAGATACACTGCAGAACTTCCAGGTTTTCAGGTATGCTGTTGGCTTCCTCTGGTCTCTGCAGAGGAATAAGGTAACAGCATTTCCCCCTTTGCAGCAGTTCAGCTGTTCTCAACAAATGTTTTCCTTTGTTCAGGCAAACCACACTTCCTCTCCTGGTCTCCCTCCTGCTTCCCCAAGGCCTCTGTTATTCTGTATTACTCCTGTGGATTTCTGACATCCAGCCTCTAGTGCAGGGTTTCCTTTGCCATTTGGTTCTCCTTGGGACAAGGCCACAGCCAGCCCTAGTGGGGAAAGTATCTGGATCTGTAACATACTCAGTCTCCCTAAGAGCAAATAAAATGTGAACAAGGTTGGGGTGATGCTGCACACTCCCTATGACGGACAGGGAGAACCCACAACACCATCCAACACAGCTGGGTGCCACAGTCCACTCAGGATAACCTGAATTCAGGTTTGTGTCATTACATGCTTCGTGTTAAGTGAGCAAAAACACCAAAACAAGAAGCTCATACTGGGACAGCTGCAGGCAAAAGCAGCTGCCACTGCAACCTGACTTAATTTCAAGGACAGTGGGAAGTGAAAATAGTGAGAAGTGAAAATAATGGCAATCAGGATGTGAAGGAATGACTTAAATCAGGGGCAGAGACATTATAACAGTTTTTGTCTGCTGCAGTAAAATTGAAGTTCTGTGTGATTAAGGAAAAAAGACATTTCTCTAGAAAAAGATGTAGTGATCTCTTTTTCATCAAGTAAATATCACCACAAAGGGTTCTTCTACTAAATCCCCTGGGAGTGCTTTGTTCACTGATGATATAATAGCAACTGTCAGTGAACACAGGGACTGGAAAACTGGGGAGCAAAAATGGAACTCAGTGCTTCTGATATCTGTTTGAGCCAGCTGCTGTTTCCAGATCTCACCTTCAGTTCCAGATGCCTTTGCTTCTTGACTTCCTGACTGCGTTCTTCAGTAGCAGGACTGTCTTAATGCTGTGAGAAGGGGTATGGAATTTTGCAAGTGGCTCCCATTTTCTCCCATCACCTGGTGCAGCAGGTTGCAAATTCGGCATCAATTTTAAAATCAATTTATTTAATTTACATTTCAATGAACACAGTACAAAAATATAACTAATTGTTAACCTATATATTTGCTTTGTTATTTGATATGGTTTACTGTCTCTGAGCCTGCCCTTCATCAGTGCCTGCCAGGCCTTTGCATTCCTTAAACTGTTAATGGCTTGCTGCAATTTTCTGAGCAGAAGCAGAAAAACACTTCAGGAAGTTCGACAGCAGTTGGAGCATGGATGAGATGGATTATCATCTTCAGATTTATATTTCTCAAACTCTCAGTGAAGCATCAGTGTGCATCTTGCATGTTGTTAAAGACCATTTGGGACAAAACCTGAGTTAACCCATGGAATGAGGAGGTTTTATTCACTCTTATGGTTCCTAACTGCTGAACAAAGAATCTTATTCCACTTGCTTGGTTTGGTTAATCTTATTTGAAATATGAACCAAAGTATTTGTGAGGTTTTTTGAATGAAAGGACTTTGTTGTGAACTAGATACCATTGTATGAACCTATATTCCTTATCCTAGAAGCTCTGAAGCCTGTACTCCATTTCACAAACTCTCTCAAGCAATTGAATGTGCAAAGTCATCCTCAGTCTTTGTAACACTTCTGATGAAGTGAAAATCATTACAAAATAATAGAATTTAAAAAGTGCCACTCTGACTGGTGTCTTTCACCGGACCCATCAGCTTGTATTTCTAAGTATTACTAAATTTAAGACTGAGACCTCAGAAGTGTTATGTTGCTGTGGGTCTGGAGAGGGACTCAGGCAGAAAGACCACAACACATCCCTGATTTCCAATAGTAGGATCACTGAGCCTCTGCCTTCCCGTAGGGAGGCACATATTGCTAGTGTCATATGCTCATTGCCAGGGCAAAAAAGGCAACACCAAAAGGAGCAACCTGGTAGAAGAATCAATGCTAGCCAAACAGGTTCACCAGAATGAAGTGCAGTCTCCCAGAGGGGTTTTTTCTTCCAAGGAGGAGCATGTTTCCAAGGCACATCCAGAGTTTATCCCTGTGAAACTACTCTAAGCTGCCTAGGGACACAGCTCAATTCCTCTGAATTGCACCCATATGAACCAATAAGGGAGGGATTCCTAGGAGATAACACATGGAAAGCCAGCTATCACACAGCTTTACCCTAGGCAGTGTTTGCTACTGAGCTTTACTGTGTGGTTAATGGACAACACTTAATTCTTCCAGGCTCGTCGTCCCCAATAAGGGCTATTCGTCGCTAGACCAGAGTCCAGATGAGAAGCCACTGGTAGCCCTGGATACGGACAGGTATGCAAGGGGTTAAAAAGGGCATTATAGATGATGGTGAAATCGAGTTTTCATGGCAGAGAGCAGCACTGGAGCCAACTCCTGCTGAAACAGCTCTTGCTCACACTCTTCCTTCCACTGTTGCCTTTGACCTATGCCATAACAGGCCCGTGTGTGTGAAAAACTCAAAAGAGCTGTGACTAAAAGAGCACAGTGATGGATAGATCTGAGGGTCACAGATGAAAGTTGCTCTACAGGCTCCCTTGATGTAACTGCTCTGTGCCTCAAGAAAAGTTTCATGGCACGAGAAACGTAGAGCTAAGCGGGGAATACAGGTCTGATCTAACCATTTCCTTCTTTGCTGTATCTTGTCCTTCCCTGCAGTGATGATGACTTTGATATGTCCAGGTATTCCTCCTCGGGATACTCATCAGCTGAGGTGAGTTATACTCTCTCCTGCCATCCTTGCCATGGAAATGCAAATGGAAGCAGTCAGAATGGCTTAGAGTGGCCTTGCACTGCCAGAAATGGCTACACAACAAATTGACTAGTGATATGGGCTCTGCAAGTCTGGAAGGGGCCGTGGCAGAAACTGTCACGTTGCTTTCTTCCCAGGTGATCCAGTTGACTCCATACCTCCACTGCCACGGCACAGGGATCTGCCCACCAGCTGTTTGCACACTTACCTTTGGCTTCACTCAAGTTTTTCCCATCTCTGCCTAGTCCTCAGGTGTTGGCCCATGTGGTGCAAAAGCAACATCTTGTCTGTCGTGGCAGCTCAGCAGCTGTATGCTTGCCAAGGACACAAATAAAGGACCTCAGGGTGTGCTGTGATTTCCAGTTACTGGAGCAATCAGGGTCACCCTGTGTGTGTTTACTTGAAGTAGGCAGAAACTCCAGAGAGGACTTGCAGATATGAACTCTTGCCCTTTCAAAGACAAAAGGCAGAAGTCTAAGCTTGTTAATCCTTCTGCATTGTTTCTGATTATATTCCCAAATTCGCTCATGAATTAGTTGCTCAGCCTCTGGTTACTGCTTCTGCAGGATCTGATTTTGCATCCAGGGTTCTGAGCAGCCATTCTGCACTCAGGCTGCTGGGAACTTTCCCCCTTGTATCCTGTCCTTGGGCAAAATATTTCTGAAAGACAGGGAAACAGCCAAGAGCAGGGACCTGATCAGGTGATCTGAGCCATCTCTGTGCCCTGACAAAGTGTTGTTCATCCAGCACTTGGATCTGAGATCACAAAGAGCCAAACTTCACCATATTTTGACTCTTCTTAGACTGAGAGGGGGGACTGCCCAGCTGCCAGCAAATATTATTTTTGCATTACTTCAAATGAGGGTTTGTCTTAAGGGAAAAAATATTCCTGAACAAAATAGCATATCTCAGTCTAGATATTCCTACTCTGGAAGAAGGTAGGACAGAAGGCAGCCCTCCCCTCACCTGTGATCAAATACTAGGCCTATTTCATTAGTGGAGCAGATGTTAATGATGGGGAAATATATTCCAGAATAAGGGACGTCCTTGATCTTCTCACCACCAGAAGTCTCAAGTGTTTGACTGTTTGTCTCTTTGTCTGTAGCAGATCAACCAAGACTTGAACATCCAGCTGCTAAAGGATGGGTACCGGTTAGATGAGATCCCTGATGACGAGGACCTCGACCTAATCCCCCCTAAATCGGTCAACCCTACCTGCATGTGTTGCCAAGCCACCTCCTCCACCGCCTGTCACATCCAGTAGTGAGGCCGGCAGGCTGTGATCAGTGCTTTCCACTATAACTGTAAAACTTAACAGCCATTGCTTCCTCCTATGGTAGGACGTGCACCTCTTTGTGTTCATGGAGCCAGGAGAAACCAAAAAATTCATTTTATGATTGGTTGATAAGTTATTTTAAACTCTGGTTAAACAAAAGAGAAGTTGCTCAGAATGCCAGGCGGTGCCTGGCAGGACTGGAGAGCGAATGCAGAGGGGTCCAGAGATACCTCCTAGATTTGTTTAGGCACTGGGGATATTTTGTAAAGTGTCTTTTCCAGAATGGGAAGGGTCAGATGGGACTTCAGGTAATCCTGCCCTCTGAAACCATTCCATCTGCATGATTAGTGTTAGTTGGAGGTATCAAAATGTTTTACCAATGAGAGGAAGTCAGTTCTTAATTCATTCACTAAACCTGTTTCATTTACATAACCAAAATTATATTATAACTGGGGCACAGGAATGGGAACGGACCAGGGCATCCTTTCCTATGGCAAGGCTAGCCAGGACTAGCATGACACAATTCATTCACTTGCAAAAGGGACAAATAGGTGACATTTCACTGTGAGCCAGTACTAGCTAGAGCTGTTGTGTCACAAAGCCAATGCAATCTACCCTTAGCGCCACATTAAATTATCACCAAACACATCAGATCCAACCTGCAATCCATCTGTGCACTTCGGGGATTCACTCCTTGCCCAGGAATACCAATCATACTTGTGAGCTCAGTCCAGTCACGTATTCTGACTTTAACCTATACTTAACTCCTGTGTGACCCATCTCTTTCCAAAAATCATAAACTTTGTTCTACTAAGAAGAAATGGGTCCTGCACAAGACAAGACTAGAGCTGTACAGTCTGAACATTAGTGCTGGAAAAACTAGTTGAAGAAAGCATGTTAACAGTGCTTGACTCTTGATATTCTCTTCACACTGTCTCTTGGTGCCTGTGGGAGAGATTCATTAATGCTGAAGTCATCTATGTGGTGGTGTTGGACTTCAGGGGAGTTGTCAGCAACAGCAGGGTTATGAACAGCTTCAGATGAAAAATATCCATGAGAGGAAACTAGTATTTATCCCAACTCTGCCTGTTTATGAACCAGACATGGTCTGTGTTAGAGCTGTCCCATGAGCAGATGTGCATATTTGTTGCTGGAACAGTCAGGAATCCTGATGTTAGGTTAGGTTCCTAGACTGAGTTGCCAGTTCACCAGCAAACTGTTTTGAACACAAAATCACTTTGTAATTAGGAAATGTGTCCTCTCCCTGTCCAGTCTTACACTGATGGCTTCAGCATCTGTGAATGATGGGCTGGCATTTTTCTCACTGTTGAAATCTTTTGCCACAGGCATGACTGTGTTTTCCTGCTCTGCCGGGAGGAAGGACCACCTGCCTTGGGTCATCCCTTGCTTTGTAGCCTGGGAAAGGGAAAAAGTGAGGGCAGTTTTGAGCTTCCCATCACAATTCCTGAGTCACAAGGTAGAGTCTGGGCTCCACCACAAGAAACAGATCCCTCCTCTTCAATCTGCATGAAGTGAGCTGGACCTTTAAGTCTGATTCCTGATTAGGAGGAGATTTATTTAACATCCTGGGGATACACTTTGTGCAGTGCAAAGCTTGATACCATCCACAGCATGAGTGAAAAAGCAGGTATACAGGATTCCTGGGCTTTACTATTCACTAGCAGGTATGGGCAACTTTTAAAGCTCTACTTATCCCCTCTCCCTAAAATAGCATGCCGCCAACCCTGGCTCCAGGCCATAAAAAAACGACTTGAGTGGTGCTGTTTACTGGGCATCCCTGCCTCTTCATGCAGAAGTGCTGGTTGACTCGCCACCTCCTGTGGGGATAGTGTTCCTTAAGTGAATTCCACCTTTTCTCACCACCTGGTAGTGCTGAGGGGGAATATTTCCAAAACACAGCTCAGGTTCAGATTAGCAAGATGTCTGAGGGTGGGGGAAGTACTCTACCAATGCTCTGTAGAGGGAAGGATATAAAGTGAAAACATTCCTTAAGGAGTCTTTTTTTTTAATGGGGAATGTAGTCAAAAACTAATAGAAACACCATAGTCAAACCAAATCCTATAGGGCATGACTGAGGCTCTTTAAACCTTCAGTCCTCTGAAGAGGGACTTTGCAGTTCAGCACTGGTACCATGGAATGTCTTCATTGCATTTATCCTGCAGTTTAACACTCGTACCATGGAATGTCTCCATCACATTTACCCTCCTGGGTCAGTCTCTGTGCCTTCCAGCCAGGCTGCACACGCTCAGCCTTTCCCACAGCCCTTGCTCAGGAGCTGGGAGCATTTTGGTGTGCCTGCCAGAGTGACAAGACACCTGCTCACCTGGGTCAGCCATGGGGGGCTGCAGGTCCCTCGGGTCTCCATCATGCTGCCATCATAGAATTGTGTCATTATCTAGGTTGGAAAAGCCCCTTAAAATCATTGAGTCCAGCCATAACCTGGGACTTGCCCTGTTCAGTCTAGGATGGAATGAGGCTTGCAGACACTGTTACTTCCCAGGGTTAGTGTCTCTCCTCTGAGGGACAGACCTTCGTTTGGTGGTGGACTTGGCAGTGCTGGCTTAGCAGTTGGACATGAAGATCTTAGTATTTTCCAATCTTAATGATTCTATGATAACCACCATCCCATGGGCCCATGACTAAGTCCTTTTATTGCCCCTGTTGGCTGGTTTTCTGCCTGCCATGTGCCCTGAGGCATTCCCCAACCCTGCATCTGCCTTCAGCCCTTTGCACTGTATGATGTGCATCTGCTTTCAGCACAATCCTTTAGGGAGGGAGGGAGATGAACTGAAGTGCTACACCCAGTGCTTCCTCCAAATACAGATCGAAGCACAAGCCACATGTTTTTGCCTGTGCACAGAAGGAGTTGGTTGCAGAAACGGCTGGTTTGGCATCACAGTACAGGACCATAAAATGGCAATTTTTTGGCTTCTCCTCTCTATGCTTTGTGTTCATATATTTTATTAGGGGAAAAAAGTAGAAAGGGTGGGGAAAAGTAGTTACCTGTGTAGGGTCAATATCAGAAAGGTCAAAGTGGATAAAGGCAATGCACATCTGGCTATCACAGAAAATTTAACACTAACCCTTCTGAACTGCAGCCCCTTAAGCAGGTTATGACCACGCAGTGTGTTTATTGGCTCCTTTTGGAATATGGTGGACTGCCCGTTGGTATGTATGAACTATAGATTAGGCTGGTCCTCCTCATCTGGTCTCGTGTTCAGATATTGGATTAAGCCAGCAGGTTTTCCCTATGCCCTCAGAATCACAGAGTCACAGAATGGGTAAGGTTGGAAGGGACCACAGTGGGGTCATCTGGTCCAACCTCTCTGCTCAAGCAGCCTTTGTTGGGGGTTATGCTGTGGTGACTTTCTGGGAAGGTGTATGTCGTGACTACTCTTGCACTGCTCTCCTTAGACCAGTCTTTGTCACTGTGGCCAGGAGAAAGACAAAAGGAAAGAGCACAGATCCTGGCTCTCTGTTGCAGTATTTTACAGCCCTAAAATCTGCAGAGCTGCTGGGCATTCTCCTAAGTGCAAACTGCAGGCAAGAAAGAAAACCTTTTGTTCCTTCTTCCAGTCTTTGTACCAAATGAGATGGTCTTCTCAGACCCCATTTTCGGTCCAAAGTTGTACAGAAAACCCAAGGGAGGAACACTGGGGAGTATGAAATCCTTCATCGCTGTCCATTTAAATTACCATGCAGATAGGATTTAAGGATATTGATGCTGATGCCACCACAAAGGAATTTGCATTTGATGCCTCCTAAAGGCAGACTGGATTTTTGTTAGCATTTTATGTAATGTCAGTCACCAAATCACCTGAGTTTAAGCAAGTCCTTGCCTTGTATCGGATGTTAATCTCATAAGATATCAGATAATATTCTTTCATGTGAGCTGGATTTGAACTCCAAGGTCTCAGCATGGTCTGCAAATTCCACATTTCCAGATGTCTTTGTGAGGAGGAATATCCTCCTAGTCTTCAGGAAGGTCTTTAGGTAGCATAGTCATGTCTGCTTTTCTGATGTTTGTAAATAAACTTTGGCTGGAAGGAGGCAGATGTCCAGGCAACCATCCCGAGGGCTCATTTGGTGTCCTATCAGACACGTCAGAAGAGTCATTGGATCATCATATCTGACATTGCTGCATGTCTGCCCCTCACATGTGTGCTTGGCCACTGGGTCTGCTGTGCTCTTATGGCTGTCGAGCATACAGATGCCTTGTGACTGGAACAGCAGGTGATCCAGACTGCTGCGTGGGCTTTGAAAGGGACATCAGACAGCTTCCCCATGGACAGGATGGACTCAGCTCCCAGTTTGTCTCACCAGCTCTGGTCCCAAAAGGAGGTGCTCGTTGTGTTCAGCTGTGTGCTGGCTGGTGTCCTGAGCAGGATCCTTCTCTTTCCATGCACAGTCTTTGGGCTGGCCTGCAGCATGCAGGAGGCTTGAAAAGTGCAGTGCCCTCTGTGTGACTCAACAGAAACATGAAGATGCTTTTGAAGAAAGGAAGGACCCAGCTGGGCAACAGATGGAACAACAGAATAAAGAAAACAAGTAACTGAAAAGATTGCCAAGTGCTCTCTTGGCCTAGGGCAGATCCCAGTTGTCTGAGTTAATCTGTCTCAGTGCATTGCTGATGCCAGCAGGGAGCAAAGCTCACTTTCAGATGTACACACCAGGAACACCATGTCTCTGAGCTGGCACCACCACCAGGATGGCAGGGTATGCTGGACTGATAGAGCACAGAAATGAGATCTGGGGTCCCTTGCTGCTGTTGGCACTTGGTATTTGCTCTGATCTCCAGCAAGTCACATCCCCTCTTGATGTCCATTCCCTTCTGCAGCACCGGGGAGAAACCTGCCTTTCCAGGATATCACCACCCTGCATGGACACTGCTGAGTGTGTGACGGGCACCAGTGATAAGATAGCTCTGCAAGCAGGATGTAAATACCATGCTATAGAAATTTAAAAAGTACTATTCTACTTTCCCTCTGTTTTCCAGTTGGTGATGTTGCTCACATGTGCCAGAAGGCAGCGGGGCGGAGAGATTAAACATCTGTGGAGGGAGATGTTTGGCAAGGATGTGTCCTCTGGTTATTTGGCAGCTGATTCTTGCACAACTGGTTTCTGAGTTTGCCTGCTGCCAGAGGGAACACGTAAGATTTGTTGGCCCAATAGCACCATCCACTGATAGCAGAATTAAGGAATTTAGGAGTGAAACTTGGGATGGTGAGTACTGATGAGAGAGCAAAAAGCATTGAAAGCCTCATTTTGGGGATTTTCTGATGACAGTTTCATGGTCTTGCTTTTAGCAACCAAGTGATGATCTCAGCAATTAAACTGATGGTTTTGCCTGGGCTCCTCCTTTACTTTTCCATTCTCACATCAAACCCATGTAGGATTTGTCTCCTCTTACCTAGAATGCAGTAGGCTTTGTGACCTGACTGCTGCGCATCTCAGCAAGCTTAGGCTGCCTGTTCAAAAGAAACACCTGCATAGAGGGGCAGTGCCACAGGACAAGCTGGGAAGACATGAGAGGGTCTTCATTTTAAGGTGCTTTTCACCTCTAGGCATCTTTGTCACTTCTTTTCAAGACTCTACTGTGAGAGGGTTTCAAACCTTGAACCACATCTCATCATACAAACCCACCGCAAGCCCTGAAGCAGAAGGGCCAGCAGTGTGGCATAAAGAGAGACATTGTGACCTGGAATTACCTATGGAAGATTAAGAGTGGTTTTTCACATGGACTGTCATCTGTATTGTAACTCCCTGTATATAGGCAGCTGAGCTGCTGCACTGCTTCCCAAAAAATTACATCTACATCCCTTCCTTTGCCCCACTTGACACTGCTGGCAATCCCAGGATGAGAGCAGCTAAATGCTGCTGGGCTGAGTGCTCCTTTGACAGCTTGCTGGGGAGGCAAAGGCTGGGACTAACTAGAATTACATGGAGCAGAGCAGCTTTCCCTGGTCCCTGTGGAGAGCAGCTTTTCCCATTTCTTCCCAGACCCATTTGCCACTTGTGGTAACTTCTAGCCTTTTGCTTTCTCTAAAAAGCTGCTCCAGCAAAAGATGGATTTGCTCCTGGAAGATGCCCACCTCACTGATGGTGACCAGTTGTGGCGGTCTAGTACTAATGGCCACTGTTTGATGAGGGTGCAAACAGGAGCATTTATTGAAACTACAACATGCAATACATATGTTCAGCAAATGAATATTCATCCCCGGGTTTGACTTATGCTAAATATGGGAGGAGATATTACAACTAGGGGATAACATTGGGAGGAGACGTTATAACTAGGAGATAATGCACCATTAACTATGGAGAGACATATGGTAATGGACACAAGTTAGAAAACACAATGGAGTCTTCATCCAGGTTCAGGGTGTATCCACAACGTCGAGGCAGCTTCAGACATCTGGGAGACAGGGAGGCGACAGAGTTTTGCAGTCTTTTATCTGTCAAGAGATGTCCATTCAAGGTTCTCCCAAGGTCTCCTCGACATCCCTGTTAACTCCTTTGTTGCCAAGTGGTTTTGTACTCCAACAACCAGTCTGTTGGGCCATTTGCATAGTAACATATTGGTGATCCAGGTGTTGGGATTGGATCAGGGAGTGAAAAGTACAAAATAAACCTCATTAAAATGTGACTGTCTGACATATCACTGGAAAGCAGCACAGTAGGCACCAGGAAAAGAAAAGGCCACTGAAAGGCCATGCTGAGATAAGTCCTGTTAACCTGCCAAGATTTTTATCTTCCCGGAGCAGCATTTGTCCCCTAGTTGCCCATCCAGCTGTCCCACATGAGCTCATTGGGAAGCATTGCTCTTCACCTAGGCAATGCTTCTTGCTTCTGCATCCTGAATAAGCTGCAACTCCATTTGTTACCCACCTCCCTCAAGCCTGTGTGATTTGGGAGGCACAGTTTGTTGAGAGATGCAATACAGACATATGGAAAGAGCTGAAGAACTTGGGCAAGCACTCTTCATGACAGACTTCCTGTTTTTTATCACTTTCCTATCCATCCCAAATTCACACATTTCTTTCCTCAGTTTCTTTGCATGGAAAAGCTGCACTTGCAGCTGTGTTTGGCTTGTGGCTGTCTCTGTCCTGATTCAAACCCCAAGCAAACATCAGACCATCAGCAAATCCAGTGAACACGGTGGGGTGTGAGGTAGACAGCAGGTTGGGATGTCTCTTCATCCACCTGAAGGCTGTGAGGATTCACCAGGCAGCCTGTGTGAGGTCAGGGGCCCAAGCACCAGAGGCTCCTGGTGCAGGCTGGAGACTGTGCTCTTGCTGCACTGGGCCAGGGGCTGTAAGACATCCTGGTGGGGCTGTAGTTCTGCTGTGAGAAAGACTCTTGTGGAGGATGGAGTCTTTGCAGGGGAGACAATTCAGAACCACCTCCAATTTTTTGCACTTTTTAAACGATTTTTACTCATTCCACAGAGGTCATTAAACCTTCAGTTTAATAAAGGAAATGAGCTGCCATTAGCTTTCTGACGAGTCTGAAAGCAGGTGTTACCTGGTATACAGAGCTGGTCTGTGCCTAATGTGATTTACAGACCTCATTGTGTGACTTGTAGCAGGATCACCTCGTGGCTGGGTGAGGACTGGGGTGGGGGAGTCAGCATGGGACATCATGCCAAACAGCCATGGCTTCCAAACTGGAGCAGAATCAGACCAGGAAGTGGAGGAAGGAGCAGCAGCAGTAGAAGGATAGCTAGTTTTCACAGGTAATCTTTGGTATCCGTGTCCAGTGGTTAGTGCTAGAATTGCAAGCCTTGTTATATTGCACATACGTCCTCCTTCCATTCCCCTTTTCTCAAAGCAGCTGTTACCTTCCCTGCCAGCACCCCGTGCACTACTGATGAGCATCAGAGGCAGTTGCACTAAAGTGATTCCCAGCCCAGTTCTGCATCTCCCTTTCCCACCCAAACACAAGGCATCCTGGACAGTTGTTGGCCTTCACAAGTCTAGTAATTCCACTTGGGTTTCTTTTCTTGTGTACCATGGCTTCCTTCCCACACACTCTAGCAGGGCAGTACACGAGACTCTGACCGTGTCCCAAGAAGCTTCTTTGCCCCCAGCAGCACCTTGCAGACATGCACCTTACTGGGTCAATGCTGGTGACATCTGGCACTGCCGATCTTGCGTGGGTGGCAGCTGATGGGGATCCACCCGGGGAAGTTGGCAGAAAGTGGCTACTGTCCCTTTTCTTTTCTTTTTTGAGGGAGAAGGGGATATTTTGGCATTATTATTGTCCACCTTCCAGTGGCCAAGTTCTGGGCTGCATTAATAATTGGGGTTCATTGGCTGTCCAGGCAGATGTGGAGCTTCGCACCAACCTTAATAGCAAATGGTGTGGCTGTATCCAGAGCCTGGGTACAGGATGGAGTTCTCCCATGCTGGCAAAGTACTTTCAGCAGGCTCCAGATGGACATTTCTGGCAGACAGAAAAACAGCACTCCTCCAAGTCCAAATCAAATCTGCACTTCCATTTTGTGTCCTCAGCATGAAAAAAAACTCAACCTAGGCAAATGCTTTCCAGGTCTCCATTCTCCATGTGGTGCCTGGCACCCCAGGGGAGGGGTTGGCCAGAAGCATTTCAGGGTCACCAAAAGCAAGATCCTTTTTGGATTTATATAATGGAAATACATTTCAGGAGGAGAGACCTCCCGACCTTTGTGTTAATCTCAAGAGCAGGAGATGAATTTCTGGCTGTCCTTGCATATAGTGAAACATAGCTGAAACAGCCAAATGCAAATAGAGTTAAGTGTAGGGTTTGACCTGAATAACCTTTTAATTAGGAAAATAAATTTGTTGTAGCTTGACCTTAGTCCTTGTTAGGAACCTGCTAATCATTTGACATGCAGAGTGTATTAATGCTGCACTTAACTTGGCCATTGGTTTTATTATCTGGTTTGGGGAGTTTTTTCACTCCCGAAGCATCAATCTGCATCTTGTATGGTTTTTCTTTTCTTTCTTTTTTTCCTGTTGAGATCATGTAGCACACTGTTGTACTTTCGTTCCCGTCTGTGTAGAGTATTGCCTTAAACAGATCAGTTGTGTTGTGGTTTGTTTTGGGTTTTCTCTTTTCTACCATCAGTTTTATGCATTAATTTATTTAAAAATGTGGGGTTTTTTTTTTCAAAAACACAAAATGTGTATAATATTTTTTTTAACATTTCCATTGCAGTATTTATCATTGTTACTGGTTGTGTGTAGTGTAACAGAATTAATGATATTAAAAAGCATACATATGAAAACCAGCCTGCTGGTCTTTTGTCGTTGGAGAGAACTGAGGTGAGAGGGTGTGAGCTGCACCACCTCCTCGGAGCCTCCAGCAGACACAGATACTAAAATCAGGGGTGCGACTTTCATCCCATCCCATCCCCTCCTGCTTGGGCCCAGAAACAGCAGCTGATGTGGAGCTGTGCTGCATGGCAGAAGTGAATATTCAGGGACTGGCCAGCCCCACCAGCATTTGGGAAACACTTGTCCCCAGGGCAGTGAGAAGGCACAGGAGTCTGGACCCAGCCCCTACATCTGGTCTGCAACAAGCAGAAGAAATTCTGTGTCTGTGTGACACCAGTGGGTGAAATAACATTTTCTCCAGCATTGCAGCTGTTCTGCCCCTCAAAGCTGTTGGCACAGGAGCCAAGCACTGATTTTAAAGTCCAGCACCAGCAGCTGGAAAAGCCATGAATCACCAGGGGTAGGGGACAGCCACGGGGGAACAGTGGATCACACTGGCATCGAGTCTGGTGTAGGATTAGTCCCCCCCACAAGGCTTGGACTCCACCTCTCTGCAAATTTGTGACCTGGGATGTTTCACCCTCCTCTCACAGCCTCCCACTGATTCCCAGGAGGGGATGGGTCTGATGAAGAGCCTAAACCTGGCTCAAGAGAGACCAGTGGGTTGTGAAAATCAAGGGCAGCTTGTTTTCTTCATCTCTAACAGCATACTAATCATGTTTGCCTGGGATCACTCAGGTGCCATGGGCTGCGTGACCCCACCATCACCAGCAGCAAGACAAGCAGGGCTCTGCAGCCCTTCAGGGGCACGAGTTGGCATCCACCCTGCCAAGACAGGCTTGGGTCTGCACCAGTAGTCTCTGCAAATGTGGCAGCAAAGGGGCCAAGAACTGGAAGCAGAGCAGGGCTCTGAGTCAGCAGTGTGTGACAAGCCAGGCCAGAGCCAGACTTGGCTGGTCCCTATCCCTGCAGGGGCAGAGATTTCTGCTCAACTCCCCAGCTCTGGGAAAAGCAAACCCAGCTCATGCAAATCCCTCCCTGGCATGACCCAGCTGCCTATCTGCTCTGAGACGGGTGAGGATCTCTCACTCTGACTGCAGAGCCCATTGCTTGGGATGGAAGAGCAAACAAGCCACACAGGATCACCTAAATCCAGCTTTTAATTAAAAAGGGGAGACAGAGCAGGGAATAATTCCCATGGCTACCACAGGGGCTGAGTCAGCTGTGCCTGGTGCTATGCCATGAGCTTGGCTGCAGTGGTGTGGGGCTCTTTGCCTGCTGCTTGTTTGCTGCAGGATTTCTGGGGAAATACAACAGAAGGGGGCTGGAAAAGCCAGAATCACTGCTCCTGCATCTCCTGAAATAAAATTATCTTGACTAAGACTAGCTGAAACTGTTTCCTGCCATTGTTAAGGTAGTTGCCTGAAGGAGAGGAGGAAGCTGGGAGCCAGGAGGGTGCAGCCCAGGAGTGATGCTGACAACTATTGCTGTGCCCTAGGCTGAAACTGGAGCACAGCTATGGGACTGACAGCCACCAAATCCCACTGCTCCCATTCTATGGCATCACTAATCACGTAGGCATGACCCTGGGCTGGCAGGGCAGTGACACTGGTCCTGTTGCCCTTCCTGTATAGGCTGCCAGACCCGAGGCCCACCCCTGCCCCAGCAGGCTACAGCAACATGTTCCTCTTCTCCAAAAAACACAAGATCCCAGTCAGCACCTACATCATCTCCTACTGCCTGCTATGCCCCGTCAGAAAGATCATCCAAGAGCAGGAGCAAGTTTACAAAACAGGTAAAATGCTACTGGAGGAGAAAACCTCAGGGTTTCACCCCTCCCCAGCTGCAGCTGCAGGGGGGTGGCATAGGGAGTGCCTTGCTGCATGTTTGTTCTGGGAGAGGGCAGGTCTCATGCTCCGTGATTCAGAAAGTGTTTGGCACCCCATGGCCTGTGCTCACAGACTTCTTGTGCCCTGAGCTGCACCCTGCAGGGGCTGTGGCTCTCAGGGCTGGCAGTCACCAGCACAAGCCCTCACACATCAGCCCTGCCCATCAGTCGGTTCAGGAGTGCGCAGGAGGCAGGATCTGCTGAGGAGAGGAAACTGGGGCAGTGACAGGACTCAGAGCAGGGCTGCTGTGTGACATGGTGATGATGGGGGGCACAGAGAGAGTGGCTCTGAGAGCTGCTCCAACACAGCCCTCAAGCTCAGATCAGCTCTGATGAGGGACCTTCCATGACAGGGAGCTGTGTGAAGGGCTCGGGAGAGATATGAGCACCCTTCCCAGCCCTGGTCCTGGAAAAGACCAGGTCTCACTGTGTGTCTGTAGGACACAGCTTTCCCCACAGGAGCTAAGAAGGTCACAGGTGCTGAAGAAAAGCCCGCTGCAAACCTGCTCATCTCCCACAGCCTCGTTAGTATGTGCATTATAATAAGGGAGCAAGCAGAGGACACCGACAGGGATAGAAATGGAGCACACTACCAACCAGGGCACCCATCTGCCCCACAAGACCAGATCCTCTCTGGCCTTGCCAGCTGTAGGACATTGATTCAGTCCTGTAACTCCCCACTCTGCTGGCCCCATTCCCAGTGCACTCACCCCAGCTCCCACTAAGGCAAAGTGCCCGGATGCCTATGGACACCTGGGCTGCAATGATGCACAGCTATCCTTCAACCCCTGGTTTTAGGCAAGCAGGGAGTGTGGAGAGAGGATCACAGTGCTGCTATGGCCCCCATGCCCACCACTGTGAAGGGAGGCTTCTCAGATCTCCAGCTGCACTTCCAGCATTACACCCTGCCTGGTAATCGGCTTCACCCTGTGTACCGACAGCTGTGAAGACAGATGCTGCCACATGGCATGAGTGTCTCTTCCTACTCTCTGTTGTCTGTAGGGATTAGCAATGTCCCTGTTACAAGATCCACTGAGCCAAGGGCAGACCAAGCAGCTGACAGAGGTGGCAGTGCAGGAATGCTACAGCAACACCATCACCCCACTGCCCACAGGCCTGAGCAGCACTGGTTGGCCAGGTCTGAAGGTACTGCTAAGGTGCCAGCTGTCCCCCCCTATATCACACAGGGCACATCTCCATGGAGTCACAAGGCTGAAGATGCTGGCAGTGGCTCTTTTCATCCTCCTTTTGCATCCTGTATCCCTCTCCCAGTGGCAAAAGGATGCTCCCTAAGTATCTTTGCTTGTGGCTTTGCCATCTTCTTCCCTGGACTAAAACTGTCCCTATCCCAGGGATGTCTGCTGTTGCCTAGCATTTCGTCCCCTGGTATCCCATAAATACCTCCTGGTGGTAGGTGCTGCCTGGGGGATGCTCTCCTGGAGACCTATAATCCCAGGGACCAAGGCTGAATGGGCAGGGACAAACAACCAATGAGCAGCAAGTGGTGGCTGTCACTTCCATGACAAATCCTTAACAAGGAACTTGGGATCAGCACCCCAGACATGCCCCCTCACCCTTTGGCATTGTGTTTCAGAGAGTGGGGGAACAGTTGGAACTCTCTGAACACACACACACGCACACAGACCAGGACACCCCCGCCTGTCACTTTGTCATTGCAGAGTACAACACATCTTTTAACAATAAGGGCAAATGTATCACCTGGAAAACGAGTCCCTCCAACAGCATAGCCTGCAATAAGTACTCCTCCCACCTCCTCCTCCTGCCCAAGGTGGAGTCCAGCCCCGCTAGACTCCCCAGACTGGAGCTGACTCAGTTGCTACCACACCTCAAACTCTGCAGAAAAAAGCTGGCAGGAGGCAAGAATGGAGACCTTTCTATGCAGCACACCCAAGCTCTATCCCCCAAAACTCACCTGCCTAGGAAGGGAAAGACTGCAGGCCCTGAGGGGTAGCAGGTCCCATGATGGTGCTGGTGCAGGCAGCAATGCAGACACCACACCTCAATCTCTCAGGCTGAGTGAACCTGACCAGGGCAGGACACCACTGCCACGCTGGGCTGTGGAGAATGTTGTTGCCACCAATGGAGAACCAGTTGCCAGATTTAGTCCCATGTGTTTGATCTCATCCAGCCATCCTTGGGACTGTATAGCACCTGAAATCCTGCTGATATCCCCAAGACCAGCTGCATGTAGCTTAGCATCCTGCCAGATTTTGGGGCCACATCAGTGCTTCTTGTGCTGCTCTTGTGTGTTCTGTTGTCATTATGTGCTCTACTTATTAAGAACCTGGTCACACTGTTCATTCTGCAGTAATCATCCCTGTCCTTCAACCATTGCAGGTCTGGCAGCACCATTTAATCCTCACATGTTTACCTTTAGGATGTCTCTGTTGCTGAGGCAGCTTTTTTTCAACTCTGGGGAAGCAGTGAGGGCAGAAGGGAGGTAGTTCAGCAGCAGTCATCATTCTGCTAGTACATTAACCCTCCGTGGGCCAAAATTAGGTGTGAAGCTTTGCAGAAAACATGTGACTGGCTTTAAATTCCAGAGATCTGAAACTAAAACCAAACAGTGAAAATAAACAGGAAGTACTGGGTTCTCCATAGATTTCCCTATGCCCGCACCTCAGAAAGACGTTTCTCAAGGTCTTCTTCACTGAGAAACAGGAATATTTTCCTGGATCAGCATGGTCCTGGGAATGAAGATTTTAGGGAAACAACCATACCACAGAGAGTGGATATTTACAGGGAGGGAGAGTGCTGGGAATGGTCTCCTGGCAATGCCAGGGAGCATTGGATTAGCTCAGAGACTTACTCTGCCCCACAGCACTGGTGAGGGGCAAAGATGAGCTTTCACTGTAACTGGCTTGGGCAACTGCTCCCCTCAGACCCCTCCCCACAGGCTGGGGAAGTTCCCAATAAGGGGGAAGAAACTTCATCAACTGCTGGCTTGGTGGGCACTCAAATAACCCTCAGAGTCTGATACCTTGCCACCACTTACAAGCTGGAGACCAAGAAAGCACACAAGGGAAAGCTCTCGGAGCATAGTAACACAGCCAAAAATAGAAGCAGTCATTGACACCCGTGCTTGGCGGCTTCGTGCTGGGCTGCTGAGGACGTGCTTGCTTTTGGCAAGTTATCCAGGAAGAGCTGCCATCCATCTGGGTTACTGAGCATGGACACAGGCTAAATAAGGAGGGGGCCTTGAAAACAGCACATAATTAATGAAGACATGAAATGCCTGTCTCGGACTATGATCTGAGAGTTCAGTGGCAGGGGGCAATATCACCTGGAACCCTCCACATGTATTGCTGGTTATAAACCCACAGCACTGCAGTCCTCATGGCTGGGGCGATGCTCCAGCACAGAGCCACCTGGGAACCCAAATTCTAGTGGGGCAGCATAGCTGCCATGCTGTGCCCACACCAATCCTTCTAGGGGCAGGGAAAACCCCACGAAAAACTCATCTCAGCCTAAAAGCATCCCACGGAAAGCATGACCTGGCACAAAACCATCCCATGAAAGTGCTGTCCCAGCCCAAAAGCAATCCATGAAAAGCCCATCCCAGCCCCAAAGCATCACATGAAGAGCCCAGCACAGCCCAAAAGCATCCCATTAAAACTCCATACAGCCCCAAGGCATCCCCTGAAAACCTTGTCCCAGCCCAAAGCACCTCATGAAAACCCCATCCCGACCCAAACGCATCCCGCCACGCCTAACCCCAAGCATTCCCATCCCAGCCCTAGGCGTTCCTGCATCCCTCGGGCATCCCGAGCTGCTCCAGCCCCGCCGCGCCCCCGGAGCAGCTTGGCCGGGGCTGAACTACATCTCCCATCGGGGAGCGCCGTCCCGGGGCTGGTGCGGGGCGGGAGCCGGGGCGGAGCGGGGAGTGCCCGGCCCCGGAACAGCGCTCAGCCCCGCACCCGGAGCCCCCCGGCTATGGCCCCGCACCCCCGGTGAGTCCGCGGGTCCCGGAGCTACGCTCGGGGCGGGTGCGGGGGGCGCATCTCCGGCTCGACATGTCCCGCAGGCTGCCGGAGGGAGCGGGGATGGCTCGGGCAGGGGAGCGGGGAGAAGGTGCAGAGCTTCGCCCTGACCTCGGAGTGTGAGGCTTTGTGGCATCCCGGTGTGCAGGGACCGCGCCAGTTCTGTGATAGGTGGGAGTGTGACACGGTCCCCGGCTCCCGTCTCAAGGTGCAGATTCAACTTTTGCCGCTGGATGGAAGCTTGGTAGTGAAAACTTTGCGGGTGGGTGTACACCGCACATTGTGCCGTGTGCTGGGTTGCTTTTGGAGTGGTTTTGGGGACAGCTCCGCCGTCGTCACTGGCCGTGGCAAGGAGCAGCCAAAGCTGTGTTGGAAAAGCACAAATGCCTCTCCCTCTTTTCCTCCCGTTACCGCTTTGGGATACTCATGATGCACACCAGACACCCACAGCGCCGTGGAGAACGAGGTCTGGGAGGTTGTGCCTGCGTGTCTGGATCTGCACATGGAGCATTCAAGGCAGCATTTAAGTGGATTGATAGCTGCATTTGGCCCAAGGTTGTCCAGTCTCACTGGCTGTTGGATACACATGCAAATTCAGAGACCTGAGTTGCCAGCCCAGCTCCATTAGCCATCCACAGCTTTCAGGAGCTGCCAGTGTCTGGAGTGCTTTGGTGACTCAATGGCTGGAAAATCACCGGGGCTGTGCCAGAGGGTTATGCTGATGTTTCCATTTCTCTGCCATATCGTGTTATAGCGCTTGGGAATCGGGGTGGGCTCAGGTTTCAGTCTGTATCAGCATCCCAAATGCCGAGCGCTCCCCAAGCGCTGTATCAGCTCTTTTAAGATAGAATCTGTGGGGGCAAAACAGGGGACTGGGTCCTGCTGTGGGGTGGTTTGTCTTGGAGGATGGAGGGGATGAGATTAACACATGCTTTGAGAGAGGCTGTTGGAGGGGTATGGTGGTAGATGGCACATGTCATGTACCACCCAAAACTGGGCTGAGGAACCAACAGAGAGTGGCAAAGACACCGAAATCTTGATGGCTGTGTATCTTGTACAGCACACATAGGAGTAAATTAAATGAGCCAATAGCAAAGTGATGCCTCATGAGGGGCTTCAGTGCCTCCCTGCTGAGCTAGTGCCCCTGGGCCACATCCTTGCCAGGTTCTGGCTTATTTGGTGGGAGTGATGAAATTGTTGCAGTTACTGCTCTCGTTTATTTTTGGGGAGGTGTTTATATCATCCTGGTGTGCTGACAAGGCAAAACCCCTTTTATTTGGTGGTTTATTTTGCTGCTGTTGGGCACAAGCACTGATGGCCCTGGAGGTAATGGGGAGCTGGCTGCTGTGCCCTTCATTACCCCATGGACCGTGATTGTGAAGCCAGGCTGACTCCACCTCCCTATGGGCCTGTAGGACTTCTCCAAGGTGGACAAGAGATGTCCTTGAAGGGAGAGCCCTCCAGTTTTCTCTCCGTCATGTCCAGTGCACTTTGATATAAGCGGACCAGGAGAACTTGCTTTATTTTAAGTCTCAACAGATCTTAGAGGGTCAGATAAATTCAGGTACTGTGATGTACCTCAAGGCAGGGGAAAGCAAGAACCTCTGGTCATGGTTTAGTCATGCGATGTCAGCACCACAAGCGGTGTGCAGAGTTAAAGTGAAAAGCCATCTTATTAAACTTCATCTTGCTAATTAGTACAGGGTGAAGAACAAAGAAAGGCAGTGTTTTAAAGGGGAAATTGTCAGGGGTGTTAAATATTAAGTCATCTGCTGCCAAAATTGGTTCCAGTGGCTATTTTGTATTCATGGGCAGACACTGGATGAGGTGTCTAAATGGGTTTGGAGCATCACTTGTCACTGGAAGCTTTAAAGGACAAAACTGGGTTGTAAAGTCATGATTCCTACAATGTAGGTGAAAAGATTTAAGGCTGGGCAGAGCTAATACCACAACTTCAAGTCTCCTGCCTCCTCCTGCAGACAGAGCAAGGTGCTCACAGCATGTCTGCACTTTGCAGATGAGCTCTGTATTCATGTGGCCCCCTTGGATTTGGGGTTTATCCTCTGGGTGCCCAGTGCTGTTTAATCCTGACTTACAAACCAGCCAGGGCTGCTTGTTTCTTTTCGCTCAAGGCAGCCTCATCACTCCGCAGGATCATGACTCCACTTAAAACCACAGGATCTGGGGGACGGGAAGAAAAACCACCCCAAGCCCTGAGCTGTGTTTCTTCGTTTTGCCTCCTGATTCTGGAGCTCCTGTGAGTGCGGGAAGGGCCGAGCTCTGGCCTGCCCTTCCTACTCACCTGGCAGGGAGAAGAGATGCCCTCCTGGATCCCGGGGCTCCGGGACCACATACCCGTGTGTCTCGGCGGTGCCTGCGGCAGCCCCTGCTTGGCCGGGCGCCGCTGCCTTAGCACACTCCAGTCCGAGGGTTGGCTGCTCCCGCATCCGTCACAATGCCTGGGAAAACACGCCGGTGACGTGCTGGTCCCCTCCTCCTGCCCGCGGACACGGAGCGGCCAGCGCGGAGCCCCGAAACGCCGTGCGAGAGGGCGAAGCTGCCGGGGACGCCGTGATTTAGCGGGGCTGGGGTTGTGTGTGCTTAAAAAGGCAGCTGTGGTGGAGCCGGGCGGCAAGGCAGGGGTCCCCTGGAAGCAATGGGCAGGTAAGTGCCCGGGGCACCGTGCCCGCCGCGGGATGAGCCGCCTCCTGGCTGGGTCTGCCCGTATCCAACAGCCCGGCGCTGCGGGGAATTCGGAGCGGCCCCCACGGCAAAGGTCTGTCCCTTTGCAGAAGGGGCAGAGAGCCCCCCACCCCTCTGAGCCCCTCGGACCAGGCAGCTTGTCGATCCCTGCTCTGGCCACAGTGCGGACAGGGAAGGTGATGAGCATCCCCCTCGCTGCGTCTGCTAAGGCAGAGTCGCTGCCCTGGCACAGGTACCGGGGGTCTGTGCCACCCACATTCACCCCAAGGTGGCTTAAGCATTGCCAGAATAAACCCAGAGTCCCTGGGGGATCTGGTGTGGATCTGGGGAGAATCCACAGGACTCGGGAGGGGTTTGGTGCCTCTGATCCACGTGGAGTCAAGGTGTGTGGGAAGCAGCTTTGTGCCCCGTGGCAATGTTTTTGCCTGGTGCCCCAACCTGTTCCACCTGCTCCCATCACCACCAAGCAGGTAGGAGAGTAATTTCACCCTATTTGACCCCCAAAAGCCCTCCAGAGAACTCCAGTGCTCTGCTGCAGACCTCTCTCTGGGAAATTAAACCCTGAGGAAGAGTCTGCTTGTGCCCTATCTCAGGTGTGCAAAGGCCTTTGGTCAGAGCTGTCTTCCCCTCAATGGGTTCCAGGCTGGGCACGTGGAGGATTTTTAGCCCCTACAGCTTTTTTTGCAGAGAAGAAATTTCTCCTTTAATTTGCAACCCTGATTCCCTTCTCCTGTTAAGTTGGAGGTGCCTCCTGGTGAAATCTGCAGTGTTTCTGTACTGTTTCCTCTGCTCGACTCCTGTCAACATGTTTGGGGAGGAGGTGGCAGCACCTTGCAGTGGAGGCGAGGGTTCCTGGCATCCCAGCATGGGAAATGGGTGTGTGTGCCCAGCACAGGCTTGGCCCCCATCACAGTTCAGACTTGACCCTGCCAGGGTGATGGAGACCAGTTGTGTGTTATTGACCCTCTTTGAACAAATGTCCTAATTACAGAGTGGCTGGGGTTAGTGGTGCTGTGGGTCTCGCAGCCCATGGTTAGCAGTGGCGTTGGTAAAAATAGAAGCGGGCAAAAAATGGATTTTTATTTTTACTCCACAAAGTGTGTCCTGCTCAGATGTTTTGCTTTCATCTCGAGCTGAGGCAGGACGACTCGCTGTTTCCACAGAACACAAAGAAAAAGCTTTGTTTTGGGTCAGCTGGGGAGCTCCAGCACAGCAAGCTGCAAACATGCTGTTTGACTTTGACACTCTCCCTTCCCATTTTCTTTTTTTTTTTTTTTTTTTTTTTTTTTTTAAGGAGTTAAAGGTCACCACAATGTCATCTTGGAGCAAAATAACAAGTTAGCATTCAAAAAAAAAAGTGTTGAAACAGTCTGTGCATGAGCAGGCACCTCTGCAGGCTGCAGCTTGCGAGTGAGAGGTGGAAGGCATCTCTGGGGAGACTAGGAGACTTAGCTCTCACCTGGGATGGATCCAAGTCTCCCACTGGAGTACATGCATTTTGTTAACGAGGCAAAAAAAAACAGGGCCAACACAGGCACACAGCAAGATTGGTTTTGGAGACCTCTGTGGCCCATTAGGGTTCTGGGTGATGCCTGCAAACATCCTTCCCAGCATCTCTGCTGGAGCAGTGCCCAAGCAGGCAATGCCCATCAGCCCAGGGCAGCCACAGGGTTTGATCCTGACCCAGCCACAGCAACCAGAGCAGCATTAAATCCACCGGCTCAATCATCCAGTATTCACATCCCTCTGAGGCAGATGAGTGTCAAAGGGACACAAAAGGCTGCAAACCTTTCTTAAAATAACACACTTATTTCTCTACTGGCAGTAGCAGTGATGGCTCCCTCATGTATGCCATGAGCTCCAGCTCAAGGGGGGTAAAAGAAGGAAACAGCCTTAAAATAGAGCGGCTTTGAAGTAGTTCATAAATAATAAACCAGCCTCCTGAAAGGGAGATAAAAATCCAGAAACTCCCTAGAGCCCTGGGTGCTGCTGTCAGTTTTACATGGAATGAGGAGGTGGCTGTTGCCACAGTGGCAGAATTAGGCATTTGTTGGGCTTAAAACTCTAAATGAGAGATGGAAAGAAAACACCATTTCCCCCTATTTTTTGTACAGAAAATGTGAATACATAAAAAAAATTTATTTTCCCAAATAATTTGCAAGTCCTGCTTGGTGGAGGCTGCATTTTATTTTTTCCTTCTTGAGCTTTGCAGTCTCCAGATAAGGCAGGATTGAGACACAGGCGTAACAGGCATTTGCATCTCTCTCTCTCTTTGGCATTCCCAAAAATTCACAGAGTGAGCTTGTTTGGGCTCAGCATACTGGTCTGTACATCTAGAGCATCCTGCCACTTGCAGGTTTGTTCTCCTGTGCTGTTTTTGGCCAAGATCCTTCTGCATACCTTCCTCCCCACCATCCCCAGTGTAGCCCAGTGCTGTTTCTAGTTCACCCTAAAGCCAAGGAAGAGTTGAGAGAGGGGATGAAGGTTTATCCCAAACGCAGCCTCTTCCCACCACAACTCCTTTTCCCTGCCTTTATTACCCAATTTTTACTGGGCTCAGCTGACCTTTCATCACATGTGCTGGTGGGCGAGGGTTCCATTGCCCTCCTTGGGGCAGGATCCGGCGCTGGATGGCACAGCTGGAGTGGTCGGAGCTGTCTCCATCCCGTGCCGAGGGAGGGCTCTGTGGGAGTTGGCCGCGGGACAAGTCGTTTAACTAAACCTATCGCCTGTTCAAGCTAATCGCTTCCTAATGCCTCTGTAATCCCATTTAAAGCAACTGGCAGCCTAGAAAGTTACTGGCTCCCAAGGGAAGGTTAAAGTGACCCATCCGGCTACACAAAAAGTCCACCCAGCTGCAAGGTCTGGTCCAATACGTGCTTCAAGATGAACACAAAACATGTTATGTTCTGTTGAGCCTGTGCACTGATGCTGCTGGGGGTTTACGCGTGGGCATGCAACAGGGTTTAGGTGGTGTTCAGGACCCCTGTGCCCTTTCTGGGGAGAAAGGTTTGTTGGAGGCACTGAGAAATGTGTTCTGGCTTGTCATGCCTGTGGCAGGGAGAAGGTTCTGTATTTCCTTTTGGATCTTTTTCTTCCTTTTTGTTAAAAAAGAAAACAACCCTTTTAGAAGGAGCCTCTGCAACCAGTTTCATCGTGCCCCAAAAGAGGGGTTTTTCCCTTTGATTTGCCCATAGCTGGCAGGTTTACAGCCCCAAATCTTGGGGAGGAGGCGGCGTGCCATGTTTGCTGGCACCAGGTACCAGGTGGGTACCAGCCAGCTGGTCTACATCTCTGCAGCTCCTCTCCTTCCCCTGCTCCTCCTGCAGCTGTGTTTGTTTCTCACTCTCCTGTGTCCTTACTTTACTTTTTCCCTCTACATCCCAGGCGTTATGCTTGGCAAAGCCCAGCCAGGCCCTAGCCAAGGAAAAGCCATTAGGCTCTTGGCACAGTCCACTTCCCCGGGGCCACACAGAGGGGGGGGAGAGTGCCCGAGCTGAAACACAGCCTGGAGCCTTCCTGCATGGAGGAAGAGCTGGCTGGAGATCCTGCACTGCTTGCTCCCAACAAACTTCGCTTTTCTCTCACCCAGAGCTGTTGTAGAGCTCTGAGCACATGGCGGAGCCAGCTGCTCTCCCCTGACTGGAGGCTGCTGGTGTGGCACCTCCCCACAGCTGTGCTTTGCTGCTTACTGCACCCCCTATGTGCCCCCCAAAACCAGCCATGAGCTACTGGTACCCCAGCCCTGTTTGGTTCTTCAGGAGCTGTGGAAAAGTAGGGATTTACCCACCTTCACTGCAAAACATCACTGAGCTGGAGCATCTGGAACATGCTGGGGACAAGGAGAGGATGGTGCTGCAGATGAGTTCAGTTAAATGTGCCAGGGAGGCAGTTTGATTAAAATTAGGAGTGTCTGCCTGAAATTCGTTACGTGGTGTCTTTTATGGCTCTTAAAGACGCTGTCAGTAGGCTGATCTGGCTCCCGTTCAACTTCCTTCTTCTACTCCCTCCCAGTCTTCACTCACGCCTCACTAAAAGTCTTCCAACAGCAAAAAAAAAACATTAATTATGGGATCGATTTGGTCCTTGTTGCCCTGGGGTTGTTCTCAGTGTGGGGCCCAGCCTGCTTTCCGCATGTGTTGTCTTGCCCCAGGATATTGGAGACGGTGTCTGGTACTCAGTGTCCAGCACCTGGCACGTCACAGTTGGGCAACAGGGGCCTGGGGGAGCTGCTCAGACTGAGACAGCAAATGGATGACATGCTGTCCCTTGATTCAGAGGTTCTGCTGAGGCTATTTATATCCTCTTCTTTTGCAGAGACGACTGTTCTGCGAGTTGGTGGAGGTGGGAACTCTCCTAACAGTCCCATTTTCTCCTCCTGAGAGCCCCAGACTTGTTTCCTTCCCACTCCTCTGCAAAGAACTCGAGAAAAAACAGACCAAAATGTACACCTTCCTGCCCGAGAACTTCACTCCGGTGAAGCAGAAGCCCTCAAAGGAGCTGCGGCCCATGCTCGGGGCCATCTTGCTGGGCCTCATGCTGTTCATCGCCGCGGTGGTGGCCTGGTGCTACTACACGGTGTCGCTGCGCAAGGCAGAGCGGCTGAAGACGGAGCTGATGGACCTGCGGGCGGATGGCTTCGTCATCAGGAACCAGCACGGCGAGGTGGTGTTCCGGCTGGCCTTCCGCTCGGGCAGCCTGGACCTGGAGTCGTGCTCCAAGGAGGGCGAGATCCTCAGCTGCTCGCGCTCCAGCCGGGGCCCACTCAACTTCTTCATCCAGACGGTGAAGCCCAAGGACACGGTGATGTGCTACCGCGTGCGCTGGGAGGAGCTGGCGGCCGGCCCGGCCGTGGAGCACACCATGTTCTGGGAGGACGCCCACTGGTACGGGGGCTCCGAGATGAGCACCCAGCACTGGCCCATCCGCCTGGCCGGCTACCAGGAGCCCGTGCCCTACGTCACCAGCGACGTCTACTCCTTCCGCGACAGCTTCGGCGGCATCCTGGAGCGCTACTGGCTCTCCTCCAAGGCGGCGGCCATCAAGATCAACGACTCCGTGCCCTTCCACCTGGGCTTCAACGCCACCCAGCGCGCCCTCTTCTTCCAGGCCCGCTACAAGGACTCTCCCTACAAGCCCCCGCCGGGGCAGCCGCCCTTCCCCGAGCTCAGCTACCGTGTCTGTGTCGGCTCCGACGTCACCTCCATCCACAAGTACATGGTGCGCAGGTACTTCAACAAGCCCTCCAAGATCCCTGCCGAGAACGCCTTCCGATACCCCATATGGTCCACCTGGGCCCTCTACAA